>NW_020868638.1:25000-50000 GCF_003789085.1 Penaeus vannamei | reverse complement strand
CTCGAATTTCGACAACGCTGGTGACATTGATGAAAGTCCTTTTGTTCCTAGTCCCGCAATCAATAATTATCTTGATCGTGGACCAATGCTTCTACCCAAGTGCACTAATCAAGATGATCAGCATGTCTGTGTCAGATGCCCTGACAAGGATATCTCTTACAGTGATATTCGCCACGGCGAATACAATCGGTCTGCTTATTTATGCTTTATCTGTAGATGTGGTGGCTTGCTTACACTGATGCACTGGAGCTCATTGTGGAGGTATTGAAGGCACTCCCAACCTTAGGAAGTGAAGAGGGTCTTCCCTGACGGGAAACTCCAGTCGATATCTTTTCCCCATTTTCTAAGGAGGATCTTGGCTTCATTTTTTAAATTCTCGTTCTTGAAGTAGTTTGGTAAATTGTTTGTTCTGGTCCTGTTATATTGTAGGTAGCATTAGTTGCACCTCACAGTTATTTTTCACAGACTTTGATGAAAGTATTGATATATTCATCAAAACAGACCGGCACCTTTAATGCCTTCCCTGAGCAAACAACTGAGAGCAGTTTGTGAGCAACATGCATATAATGCACCTACATTTGTCAGTGGAGCAATTGCCCGCCATTATGAACAAGTGCATATCTCTTTGGTAAATTGTCGTCGGTGGTATTTGACTTCTGCAGTTTCCAACCTGTTCAGAAAGGCATATTTTCCTGTCTTCACCATCGATCCCTCACAATATACTAGTGATAATGGGTAGTTTATGATAGGACATGGCAGGAGATTCTGAAGATCAAGCACTGATTTCTTTGCTGCACTGACGATTATCCAGATGAACACATTCCTCATGCTCTCAGCATTAGTCTTGGCCATCTCTATTACTGGTAGTTTGGATCTTGGACTGGATTTGCAAGTTTATCAGATGGGTCTAAATAATTGGCGGGAACAGTGCTCATCACTAACTGAAACACATCATGCTCATCTTGAGCCATAGGAGAGAGGAAATGGTCATATAATTTCATTTCTATTACGTTGGCTAATAGTTCATGTATCCTGGTGTACCTATTGTAAAATTTCCCTTTTATGAAGCCTTCAATGGAGCCTTCGGTCAGGGCATCTGGTTTGGAAGTATGAATTTGCTTCCACTTTATGATAAGTTTACAACTGCTCCATAGAAAGCAAATTCTGTGTAAAAAACATCCAAGCATTTTCATGGCGACCTTGATACGGGGTCCATGCAACAAATACACTGCAATGGTAGGGGATCTTCAATGTAATGGCTGATGAATCCAGTGTAGAGAGGTCTACTGCCTTCCTGCAATTTCCAAAACCAATATAGGCCTAAAACCTTGAGTGAAATCGTCCTGTCCTTGGTAGATGCACCGGCAGGATTAGTTGTTTCCAGCTGCTGTTTCTGTGACACTGACAAACTGTACAGATATTTTCTGAATGGTAGTATATGATGTACTTTTCTAAGAAACTATATCTTCCATCTCCAAAACTTGCCGGGGTTGGGTTGGTCTGCTGCTCAGTATCCTGCTGTATGTTCTTTTATGTCCCACTTTAGCATGTGTTTTTACCGTCAAGGGATTCTACTGGCATCGCTGTTGTCCCATATGGTTGCTGTCGCCAAACCTGGCTTTGGCCAGATACCATCTATTGTGTCCCGATCTTCATACTTAAGAGAAAAGGCAAACCCTGTTTCCAAGCCTTTGACATCATAGTAATTTATGCTATGTCCTGCTCTGTTCAAAACCTGAATCGCTGGTTTTGATTCTGTGAGTGACGTCATTCCTACTCCTATGACAGTATGTTTCCAAGGTTTGATTGTACAATGAGAAACATTACATATGTTGTTAGATGCCATGGATGTCACTTTCCGGTCAATCACTTCTTTATAATGATTACTGTAGTTCTGAGACAAGCCACAAATGAGTGTCCGGTAAAACAAATCTGGTTGTTTTGGTATTGATGGGGCAGTCTTCCAGGTTCAGAATTGTTGCTGGGCTAGGTTTTAGGTAGCTGCAGTATCTGCGATCTCAGATCAAGTGTTGTCCGTATGATTTTGTCATCTTCTACGGCTTTGCGTCATCATGCAACTGAACTCTGCACTACATATGAATTTCCTTTGACTAAAATCAGCAAGAATGACGTCGATCCTGTCCTTGCACTTACCGCTGACCTCTTAGAAAATTCCGTGTCTGATAGGATGAAACATATACCTCATTTCCACCTAACTTCTGTTCCTTCCTATGAAAATGCGATGGTCCATATTTCTGTTCTGGAGGTTTAAAAAAAGGATCGGTCTCCTTGTTGAATTCATTTCTGCAGGACTTGTGGAACTCATGTGGTACTTGAAATACTCATTTCTTGTATATTTATCCTACTGACAAAGTGGCTGTACTCATTCATCAGACTTTAGTAATAGGCTGTTTTGTCTTGTCTCGACTTTACCTTTTTTTGTGAGGGATTTTTCCACTGCATCAGATTTTAAATATTTTACAGCTGTGAATCGTCGATGACCAGAAGAGTGGTCCTTTCAGTGGGATTCCTTAATATCTGTAATCAGAAATCAGAAAACTTATCTGGTTTCAAGGTCTTGCGTAATGCATCTGCGAATCTTTAATGCTGCCCATGTCTGCTCACTGAAGGTCTTTATGTCTTCATCAGTTTCTTTCTGGCAGATGTAGCATCAGTCCATTTGTTCGTCCATATCACAAGCCCTGAAATATACAAAAAGGACGATATATTTGATATTGCTCTCTTTCTTTCAGTTAACAAAATTAACAGTAATAAAATATAGGCAGGTGAGATAGTGTCAACCTTCGATTGAAAACCCGAATGCTGGTGACAAACAACATTTCTTCAGTGACTATTCTTTGTCAGATAAACATTTGTATCTGCAGGAAGCTTACATATATCAAATATGCATACCTTTTGGGCATCAACATTAGTTGAGAATGCATCTTGTTCCTGGAATGGTGACAGGTCAGAACTTGGAGATTCCAAAGTTCCATACAAGCTTGAGTTGCCCAGTCGACTTACTCCCTTGCAGAAGGACCAGAGCAAGCTCAGAGGAAGGGATCCATCTTCCTCCATAGCTACCTTTCCTCCTCGAGGTTCCTGCGGCACAACTCTTCCCACAGACGCCTCTGCTCCTCTTTCCCCGATAATACTGAGCCGGCTTTGGCTGTCAGAGAAGACAGCTAGGTGTCTATGCTGTTCACTACTCTTTTAGATGGCTACTGGTTCAACATAAGAAATTCGCACACTTTCTTTATAAGCAATGTAAGGAATTAATATACCAGTCACTGCTCCATGAGGATCTGTAGAAGCATCACAGTAGATTGAAAGTTCGGGGATACCATGAGGGGGATGGAGAATTTCACATATATATATATATATATATATATATATATATATATATATATATATATATATATATATATATATATATATATATATATTCAGGTAATGGGCTATTAATTCTGTTACTGAGGTCATGGATTTAGACCCTGTCAATTTATCAATACGAGAACCTACATTTGTTCTATGCCATGGCACAGTAAGTGTTGTTTCTGGGATGTTAATAACATCATTGTTCCACACATTGAAGCTGAGAACAGTTTGGACACGTCCTTTCATTCTAGGTTTGACTGTATCAGACTGAAGTACCGAGATCGGTGTGCATGTCTAACTTCATGATTAATATCGTTAACCAAAGCAAGGGAAATGTATGGTCTGGATTGAAGATGCAGAAGTCTGATGCCGAGCATGGTAATGAACTGGGTGATACGGCTATGAATTGGAGGGAGATCTAGCTCTTTCCTCATGACAAGAACTGAAAAGTCAACTATGGAAGAAGGATTATCTCTTAACACAAACTGATGGTATCAACGCATCTACAGTACCTTTGGTGAACTCCTTGTATGCAAGGACACTGGTGTATGTATCACTAATGACCTCTCCTGAGGTGAACAGCCAAGTTAGACGCCCTACCCACCTATCACTGACGCCCTTTGATAACATCCACAACGTGAACCCGAAGGCTCGTTATTTCACTACTGCTGATGCCCTTTGTGGATACTGGCAGATAAAGCCTACAGAAGAGGATCAGCACCTAACTAGTTTTATTGTACCATATGGTCGTTTCCAACATTACAGAGGACCGATGGGCTTTGCAGCTACTGCATCCTTTTGCCTTAATGATGATATGGTCCTACAAGGACCATATCATCCTACAATTATGTTAAAGTTGTCGACGGTATTCTTCTATATGACGAGAATGTTAACCAACATTCTCAGCATATCCAAGAAATGCTCTCAATTCACTAAATAACGAAAAGTTTATTGTCGCCACACCTTTAGTTAACTACTGTGGATACACACCCTTACCTGATAGCATCTCAGCTAAGAACTGACCAACTCCTGCCAGTTTGACAGACTTCCGCTCAATTTACGCCACTACATCCCTTTCTTAGCCCTAAGAGGGCATTCATGTGGACTGCCGGTCATGATGAGGCTTTCTGTTCCTCTTGTCCTTTCAACCCAGACCTGCCTGTCATTCTACAGTGATGCCTCTCGTCTTAGCAGCCTTGGTTATGCTCTCCTACAGGACCATGGTCGTGGACACTCAGGTTAGTCGAGTGTGGATCCTGTTTCCTCACTGATACTGGTTGTCGCCTGGGCTACTTCAGTGCCGGATGTAACAGCTGGGTCTCCGGAATTTTACCATTATTATGGATCATCACCTTTCATCCAAATCAAGAACTACTATTCTTTGGATGCTATGGAAAGTATCTGCCTCCAGCACCTGAAAAAAAAAAAAAATCACCCTACCTCTACACTTTTATGCGGCAAACCTGTAAGCATGCCCTGTCTAGATCTCTAGTCAGACACCAGAGGAGGAACTCTTTATGTGCCAATACTGCTGCAAACTTCAGGACTATCGTGACAGTGAATGCTGTCACCTCCTCGGGTGAGCACTCACCACAGGATGCCAACAGGACTAATCAAGATCTTGGGACTTCAGGATTCCCTTTCAACAGATACAACCTTCATGCCTCTTTGTTCCCATTCTGGAAGACGGGACGACCTATCAGCTGTCATGTATGGAGCAAGAAACTGTGGTCCCTGCTGCTCTCTGCTTGCGCAATCTCCGCGCCTACATGACGGTCACAGAGGTGTGGAGTCTACAAAATGACGGGCGAGGCAGTCTGTCTTTTGGCCTGGTATTGACTCAGGCATCGCCAGCTCTCTGCAACATAGCCTGCGATTCTTGCCAGGTGCTCCAGCCCAGTCAGCAGCAAGAACTCCTGTGCGACGATACTCCTGCGAGACCCTTCGAGTCTGTCTCAGCTGTCGTTTTTACAGTTGCAGGAAACCCCTTCCTTGTCGTCGTAAATCGACTGTCAGGACGGCCTGTAGTCGTACCCTGCAAAGGTGATACTGCTACTCGTAACACTATTAGGGCGTTTTACAGATACTTCGGGGAAGTTGGTGCCCCTCTCCGCCTACGGACTGACAGAGGACCATAGTTTACCAGCACAGATTTCTGGGAGCGGTAGGGAGTTTATCACCCAGTGACATCACCACATCACCCTCGATCTAATGGTCATACCGAGGCTGCTGTGAAGTCCATTAAGCACTCTATCCTCATGACAGCTCCCTCAGGCAACACTGACCGTAAGGACTTTTACTGAAGCCTCTTAGAACTCTGGAATACTCCCAAACTCACAGGCCACTCACTAGCTCAGATTTTATATGGTTACTCCCTTCGGTCATGCATTCCTACTCATCTGTACAACCAACATGCACGCCCTCTACTATAGATGAGTATCGACTTGCTAGCACGTTCGAGCGCTGGGACAAGGTCGGGGCCGTCATGGACTCCGGCAGGTCAAGGGACTATGAGGGCCGCCTACCTTGTGGTCGTTTATGGTGGCTGAATCAGTTTTTTTCGATCCGTGCCACCTCCTAGTGCCGATCCCCTTCCCCATGCCCCTATGGACCCTTGAGAAGCATTCCGAATTCAGCACCCCCGCCCCAGTGACCCCACTTCGCTCAAGATGGTACATCGAACGTGAGGGAAGAGGGAGGTGTAGATGTGTGGGAACTACACGTATGCCAGTGAGTTTTGTATCACTAATATGTTCTCATTTATATTATGTATACTCCTTTGGACAAGTGATATGTTTACTATATGTAACAAAACTGTCGATTCTCGTCAGACGCATCACAGCTTCCGACGAAGCTACATGTTCACCTCTTAATCTCCCCCAAATATCTAAATTCATAGAGAAAGAGAGAAAAAAAAAACTACAAGATTAACACATCGACACCATGAATTTTTACACCCCACAAAATGCGTCTATATGTTCATTTACGCTTACATCAAATGTCGTAGCTCTATCATTGGAATAAAGAGTATTTTATCATATTTTTACTAAGGTTTTTCCCTCTCATGCTCCCACGGACACACTCATATCCATCCCGTTTCCTCACATCGCTCTCTCACGTACCATGCACAATATCCCAGCCATTCCCTCTTTCTCTCTCTCTCCATTTTTCTTTCCCTTTCTTTCTCTCCCTCCCCCTATTTTTCTAATTCTCTCTCTCTCTCTCACTCTCGCTCTCTCCCTCTCTCTATGATCCTTTGAACTATGTATGCATACATACGCATATATGTATACTGCACACACGATTGTAACTTGCGTAACCACAAACACGTGTAAACATACACAGGTTATCTTTAAGCACACAGATAATGTCTCACAGATTCCCATTATCACAAAGTATGAGATCTGTTGCAGCTGCAAGCTTCTTGTCTATCACTGAGTGTTTGTCAAGCGATCAGGTGAGACCAGAAAATTAGCTCAATTTTTCAAATGGGGCGTGAGTGTAAATTTGAAGTTGTGTGAATTTATGTGTTGATATATGTTTACGAGTGTATGTATATGTTTGAGTGTGCATTTATGTTAGTATATGCTTTGTAAGGGAATGATTATATGTGTGTACATGTGTGTATAAGTAAAGTGTATATATGTCCTTGTTTGGTTATGCATACATACATACAGCATTTGTAAGTCGAAACATAACTGACTTCCCTAGCTTACATAGTACCTCCACATGAACTACAGGATGCGGGTGCCAAATGTAATATACCTATTCATAATGACCTGGGCTGCTTCCCACGCCAGACAAGAGGGCAAATCATTAGAAAAAAGACTTGAACACGCCAGAGCTCTCCTTCAGGAAGTTCCTCTGGTAGATGGGTACGTCATTCTAAATGTTATCGTTATCGTCATGGTTATTACAGTTATTATTGTTATTATGATAATAATTATCATCAGCATCATTACTATCATTGTTATTATTATGATTTTAATCAACCTTATTATTATTGTTATTGCTATTATTATTTTGATTATTTTTATCATCATTATTATTATTATCAAAATTATTATTTAGTTATCATTATCATTATTATCATTTTTATCATTATTATTGTTATAATAATCATTATCACATTATTATTATTATTGTTATCATTATTATCATAATGATTATTGACATTGTAATGATCATCATCATTACCATAATTATCATAATTTTTTGTTATCCTTGTTATCATTATTATTATTTTGTTATTATTATTGTCATTATTGATTTCATTATTATTATTATCATTACATTATTGTCATTATTATCATTTTTTATGAATATTATCATATTATTGTTGTCATTATTATTTTTATCATAATCATTATTATCATCATTATTTTATCATCCTTATCATAATTATTGTTATTATTACTATTATTATTATTTTTATTATAATAATTATTATCGTTATTGTTGCTGTTATTATTATCATTATTATTATTATTATTAGTTATTATCACTATCATTATTATAGTTGTTGTTTTTCTTCATCTTATTATTATTGATATTACTATCATCATTACTATGATTATCATAATTATTACCATTATTGTTATCTCCATCATCATCATTATTACTGCCATATCATTATTTCTTATTCATTATCATTTGTCACACCCAAACCACGACACGAGTTCACTTCTCACGACCACGAAGTCAAGGTTCATGAGCTTGGATTCCTCAGACACAACGACTTGGTGGTGAATATCCGGGAGGTCTTGAGGAACCGGGTTGAGGATTTCCCCTTCGAGAAAAACCTGACGGAGATTGAGCCCTGGGCGTCAATGGAGTTCTCGCAGACTGACTTGCCGAGGCTTAGAGCAGGTCAGGTCGGAGGGCAGGTAAGGGGTTGATGACTATGGTTGCAGGAATGGTTCGACTGACTATGATTATGGTTGCAGTAATATTTCTGCAGAGGTACCAAACAGATGTTTGTATATTAGCATTTTGTCAATGGTACCTGGGCACTTTTGGTGCATTTTAGCGACCATAACAATATCCGAAAACTATTTCAACAACGGTAATATCGGTATCGTGTTTAGTCTTGTAACGGCACCATCGTAAGAATTGGTGTAATACTGTCTCAATAACATTACATCTGCAGTAATACTATGACATCATCAGCACAGTGTTATCTCTGCGTGAAGCTTACCTATGGAATAGATATCTAGACGGTTGATCAACAACCAAAGATTCATAGGAATATATAAAACTCCATCTGCAGTTCTGGAGTGCGTGGGCACCGTGTGACTCTCAGTACAAGAACGCGGTCACTCAGACGTTCGAACAGATAGACGCGCTGAAGAGACTCTTCGAGAAGTATCACGAGGATCTTCTGTTTGTTACAACAGCAAATGGTGTGTATCATACCGAGATGCATTTTTTTTGGGAAAATACGCCATACAGAGGCTTGGTTTGAGATATTATGCTGTCTTGTTTTGACATTTGTGGAAGAAATGTTTCAGATAATTAAGTAATTCTGAATATGTGCCTTGTGCCCTAGTCTACACGACTGCCCTAATACGTATCGAATCCCAAATGCTGCATCGAATAGCAGAAACACACACGTATACCAGGGCACACACGGTCACACAAGCACACATACAAACCTATCCAAACAACAGACAGCACTGCATGTTCCAGGCATCGAAGAGGCCCATGCCCTTGGGAAGATCGCCTCCCTGCTGGGCGTGGAGGGCGGCCACAGCATGGACTCGTCCCTGGCGGTGCTCCGGGCCTTCTACAGGGAGGGCGTCCGGTACATGACCCTCACCCACAGCTGCAGCAATCCGTGGTGAGTCAGATCGGTCAGCTTTGTGCTGATTTGATCCGTTTTGATATGGCAGTCAAACCGCTCTGGTACATAGACGAATATCTAAATCGAAAGGGATGGCTTTGAATGGCATAAATCGCCGTGTCAGCTCATGCAAATGTACAAAAGCTTAGTTTAACACCTAAAATAAAATGCTTAAGTCTCTCCTTTAAACACTTATTTATATGGTGAAAACGTTCTTTAGAAATATATAAGGTTAATTCATGGCTACATATTTACAAAGGCCGAACATCAGTGCCTCTATTCCATAACTGTCCTAGTCGAGTCTTCCATCCCAAAGTTCACAATGCCACAGTATCTAATCTAATGTAGCTAATCAACTTGAATGAACCTAATTCAACTGCCATATTTCGCCATTTTTTATCTCTTTCAGGGCAGACAGTTCTGTCGTCGAGGAACAAACAGACAACAAGGAGCTTGAGTTCGATGGTCTCACAACCTGGGGAGAGGTCGGTGTTAATGGTGCCGTGTTATTGGAGTTTTTCTTTTGCTGACAGAATGGAGCGATGGTCTCTGGCGCATATCTTGGTCATACCAGGTGTAAGGCTTTATCAACTCCATCCTAAAATAATAAACAACCAAGAAATATATCATAATAAAAAGTCTGTATGGTAGTTCCCATGACTTTTTAAAATTTTCATCATAACCAGGCAAAAATAGGAGTTGCAAGCTCCGACAGTGTAATAGTTATTAGCACTACATCTAGCAACGAGGACCTTCACTCGAATACTGTGTTTTGAATACTAAGGGTTTAATCACCTTTGATAAACAATGGCATTGAAAAATAAAGTGAACTCGGTAATCTATTTGCAAGTATTAACTTTTAGCAGCTGACGTTAGATGTTTTGCACAATTATTTTTCTTCATTTTGTATTATTTCTTTTAATACATATTGTTATACTGTTATGTAAAGCTTGCATTGACGTAGTCCCTCCATTCTATTTTCCTACAAGCCACCTCTAGTCTCTAGAAACTTAAAATGGATACTCTGTTCACAACGATGTCAGTAGATTGAAAATCTTCATCTTTATATAACAATACCTCCAAGTCACACGTAAATCCAAACAAGAAATTACCAAACAGCTACGGTGGACAGGTACGTAGCAGGCTGATGTTAGAACTAATCCAGTTTAACATTACGGTTTAAACGGTGTTCATTCCACTCGCAAGCAGATATAATAACATGTAAATAGTCTGTTCAAGGGGAAAAAACTCGTTTTTGAATAAGATTGAGGCCTCTGGTGCATCGATAAATTAAATGCAAGATACATTATTCATCTAAGTCCTCGGTTGGCGTCTCAAGAAACATCGAAGATAAACAAAAATCCGTATCCGTTTGCATTCGTCCTTTGGGCTAGATGTCTACACCAAATCCAAAAGAATCCTGTTTTATCTCATTATATCTGAAAATTAGTAAAAACACCCTACTTCGGTTTTACTTTCGCTACATAGGAACAATATGAAAATAATGATCGCATTAAATGACCCAAGACTCCAACCTCCAGCTCGTCGTCAAGGAGATGAACCGCTTAGGGATGCTCGTCGACATATCCCACGTGGCGTCGCGGACCATGCACGACGTCCTGGATATCGCCCGCGCCCCCGTCATCTTCTCCCACAGCGACGTCCGCGCCCTCTGCAACATCACCAGGAACATCCCGGACGACGTGCTCGCGAGGCTGGTAAGGAGGGCCTGGCGAGAAGGGAATGTTGCAGGCGATCCGCATTTCGGACTCTGGTGGCGGCGGCGCGTCTTTTGAGATGGCGCTACGTGCAAAGGCAAAAGCTCATAGTCTGCAAAATGAATATACTCGCAACAATTCTCATCATAACCAAAATATTAACTTTAAGTAACAAATATCACATTGCTATTGCACTTTTAACCAAAGTGAAATACATCTTTTATAATACATTTTCTCACCAAATATTACAGTACGATGCGACATTCTTTCGATAGTATAATGATAATAACAATAATCATATAACTGTAAAAAACAAAAGCAAATCACCCTCAGCCAGAAAATGGCGGCGTCGCACTAGTCAATTTCTACAATTACTTCCTCTCCTGCTCGTACGACTCGACCATCGAGGACATCGTAGGCAAGTATTTTGCAGTTTTAGCCACACTGGAAGTCGACTTCCGTCACAATAAAAACCTGCAGACATGTACAATTTTGCTTTCGAGTTTTTGGGTGGGATACTCGCGGTTGCATTCGGTGAAGGAAAAAATAAAATATTATTTTTATGCTCCTGCTCGAGGAGTTAACTCGTATCCTTATCGAGCTTTGGATTTTTGTGTTTATTTTTGTTCTCATTTTGCTGCCACGTAAGAGTAAAAGGTAAGCGGATACTTGATCTTGCAGACAACATCAACCACATTCGAGACGTCGCGGGAATAGACCATGTTGGCATCGGGAGCGATTTCGATGGCATCAATTCGTGAGTAGAACACACACACACAGATACATACACGCACAGACACACATACACAGACAGAAACACTCGCACACTCTTATGAACGCACTCGTACACACGCACACGCACACGAACACACCTGGCCGAGAGGATGGATGAAAAATCCCTTTAATAGCAAGATCATACTATAATAGGGCTTGAGATTATCAGATCACTCCATTTGAGTTTAACGCCGACTAGAAGATTCCGTGACCGAGGACAACAGCATAATCATCACTCTTCACTACATTTATAAGCTAGTGTTACTCAGGCCTTTGTGATAAAACTAATTAAATCCTCTCATTTTCATTGCATTTTTTTTTATAATCCTCGTAAGTAACAGAAAATTTGAATCCCGTTGCAGTGTTCCTGAAGGCCTGGAGGACGTGAGTAAATACCCCTATTTATTCGCCGAGTTGCTGTCGGATCCGCGCTGGACCGACGCGGACCTCAAGAAGCTGGCGGGTCTCAACGTCATCCGGGTCCTGCGGGAGGCCGAGAGGGTGAGGAGGGAGGAAAGGGTTAAAGGGTTAAAGAAACTCGAACGGGAGGAAAGGGTTAAAGAAACGAACAGGAGGAAAGGGTTAGAGAAACTCGAACGAGAGGAAAGGGTTAAGAAAACTGTGTAGATGGATGACTGGTTCATGTTTACTTTTAAATATAGAAAACGGATCAGAAATTACCTTAATTGCATGTTCTGCTTTTGGCTCGACAGACGATAAACTACCAGTATCATCTTTACTCCTTTGATAACCAGAGCCAAAGGATACACAATAAATCGGAGACAAAACACTGAACATCATACCCAGCATACGTGCACAGTTATCCACTCCTTCACATTTCTCGAACAGGTGCGCGACGAGCTGGCAGGCGAAGTTCCTTGGGATCAGTTCATCCCTCCCGAGGACATCGAAGGACACCTCGCCTGCTCCAATCCCTGGCCTTAGAACCCTGCAATCGTCATAGAACACGAGTCCTTTTTGGTGGTTAATGCTAATCATGTTTCAATCTGGCCGCTTTGAATAAGTAACAGAGAAATTATTTTTTTGTTTTATTTCACGAATGAATTGTTATATTAGCTACCATGAACTACAATGGGAAATGGGCATATTTCCTGAAAAAATTGAATACAATATAAGAAGAAAATGCGGGATTTTATCGAAAATACTCTCTCACGAAAAATAGTTCAATATAATTCAGTGAAATTTACAACTATCTTTTACAAATGATGTTTAGATGGATGTACATACATGCTCTAATGACGTTATATCCACACAAAATCAGCTGCGAGTTTTTACTTACGGTAATGTTTGAATGTTTGATAAGTTTTCAATATCCTTCAAAGTTTATTAAATTAATGTATAAGTTATCCATCACATTTTCTTCATAGAAAGTGTTTCACATGTAGAGGGTAACTATTAATTTATGGATCTGCAGAGTAGCATAACACTGCTGTATACGAAAGAGAGATAAAGAATGATAGAGATAGAAATAGGGAGAAAGGTTGAAATAGATCGATTGATAGATAGAGATGGATAGTTAGATAGAGGCAGATGGAGATGGATAGTTAGATAGAGGCAGATAGATATTTATAAGAGACAGATTGAAAAAGACAAATAGATATAAATAGATTGATAGAGATAGAGATGGATAGTTATATATATATATATATATATATATATATATATAGATATATAGAGATAGACAGATGGATATAGATAAACAGATATGGATAGATACATAAAGATAGATCGATAAAGATAGAAAGATACAGGTAGATAGACACATAAATAGAGATAGAGATAGACAGATAAATAAAGACAGATAGATAGAAATAGAGATAGTCAGATAGGCAGATAGATAAATGCAGAGAGACAGATAGAGAGTTAGATAGATATAGACAGATAGACAGAGGTAAATAGACAAACAGAGATAGAAACAGATAGTTAAAAATAAATAGAGACAGACTGAAATCAACAGATAGATACTAATCGATAGATCAATAAGATAGAACTAAATAGAGCGATAGAGATAGATGGATAGATAGACAGAAAGAGATAGACAGATAGAGATAGAGATAGATACACAGAGAGAGACTGAAATAAATAGATAGAGATGAGTGTGTGTGTGTGTGTATGTACATATGCATATATATTTACACACACACACACACACACACACACACACACACACACACACACACACACACACACACACACACACACACACAGATATATATATATATATATATATATATATATATATATATATATATATATATATATATATATATATATATATATATATATATATTATATATATATATATATATATATATATATATATATATATATATATATATATATATATATATATATATATATATATATATATATATATACATATATATATATATATATTATATATATATATATATATATATATATATATATTATATATATATAATATGTATGTATATATATATATGTATATATACATACATACTTTTATATATAATATATATATATACATATATATATATATATATATATATATATATATATATATATATATATATATATATGAGAGAGAGAGAGAGAGAGAGACGTGTGCATATAGGTATCACAATGATGGACATGTTGATGACTTGTCTACCTGAACACAATTGATATTACGCCCAAAGTACTGTTGCAATTAATATGTTTTGATACTCTTGGCTGGTCTCTGTCTCATGTAATCATTTCACTTACCAAAGACTCGTGAAAGTACAATGATTTTAGATTCAATTTTGAGGATTAGCACCATCTTGTCCATTATTTTCATGAGAAAGTGTACTTATTGACTAGCATGACATCTTTGTTAATACATGACACACCAGGAAATGGTGTTATTGTCAATCAATTCAAAAGAGATCAGTATACATTATAAAGAAACACATCACACATACAACTTCCACCCTACATACACACACACACACACAAATACATACATATATACACACATATGTATATCTATACGTCAAAATGTATACCTATACATCTATACATAAAGCAGCGTCTCTTCATAGCTAAAGACACAGAAACCTCCCGCAAAACCTCACGTTTCTTTTGCTTCTACAATGCCCACAACTTGGCGTTAACAAGTGCTTTGAATTCCGAATGTAATTTTCACGCCGGGAATAGAACGTTGACTTTGGCCCGAGATCCCTGCAGTCATTCACTAAGTATAAGACGAAAAGGCAGAAAATGGCTGTTCTATATGTTTATTCTTCGGTGATTGTGACACTCACATGGTTTTTCACATTAATCATTACTCAGACTTTTCGCGTTTTATGTAGAGCTAAAGAATAAATACTGAAAGACATGTAGTAAAATGTCATGAATAACTTAGCTAAAAAACATTACACGAGAAATAGTTTGGATAACCTATGAATGAGACGAATTATGTAATACTAATCAGCACACACACACAAGCATACAAACACAAACATTAAAAAAAGCACACACATCCGCACACATACCCACACTCAGACACATACATAAAAAACAACATGCAGATAAAACACATGGACACAATTGCTTTCATGAATCGCGGGTCAACATACCTACTGGTTAACGAGGAAATTTCTGCTTTCGTTGCGTTCCATCCAGGGAAGAAAATAATTGACGATAATGACATGGTCATGATGAAGAAACGGGAGGAAAAACTGAGCGAAAGTATAAACTTGAAAAAAATCAGTGAGGAAAAAGTAATGAAATGAAATGGCTGCACTTAATGCTTTATAAAAGATGAAGCTGCCATAAAGTAATTATATGACAAAAAAAAAAAAAAAAAAAGACACGCTTGAAAAAAAGGAAGTAAAAGTAAGTTCGTAAGTGATCTTTGTGGAATCATCTCATCATCTTTTTATGGAAGTGAAAGCCTAAATCCTCTCTTTACGTACAGCAACTATTGAAAGAGTAATTATGTGACTGCAGTAATAAATCAGAATCAGAACACTATCACAGAATGAGTCAGGTATTTTGCTTTTTCAATCAACGAACTAAAATGATGCAACTGCTATTGACCAGGATATTTTGTAAAACGTTTTATACTTACCTTTTCTTAATTATATATTGTATTCAAGGTATATTATGTTTATACTGCTACACAGACACAACTGTAATGATATATATTGAAAAATAGATTTTTTCAATATATAGACACGAAAACGAACAGTCCAATTTTGACTTACCAGGAGACAACTTTTTGCAGTAGGCAAGAATAGTAAAGAAACAAGTCAGTAAAAAAATCCAAATACTGTATAGAGCCATTTTGCCTATGATGTTTACTTGCACAAACAATACATTATTCGAGTATTGCACGTAACCCCAGGTATTCATGCCTGTGCATTTCTCCAAATTGCAATATATCTCGCACATGGAATGCCCTTTGACAAAAGTACCCCCTGAACAACAACTGCAGCATCATCATAACTGCAGTTGCTGAAGCAAAACGGATTTCTGCAGATTGCGAACAGCGGATGAAAAGAAATATATATATTATTTACAGGGACATGAAGAGGAGGACTATCAAACGAATACTATTCTATGGTCAAACATCAAAGACTGGGGTTGAATAAGCGTGAATATTCTCGTCAACTTGATAGTGTGACATTTTCAAATATATATAAACAGTCATTACGTTGGTAGATAAGGAAAATGTATGCCAAAAATGGTTGGATAATGGTTCCGAAACAAAACAAATGTGCTAAACACCAAAGGTCATATTGCACTATAGAAAGGTGTAATAGTGAAAGGAGTAAAGAACTGTTTGTTGTTGATTTATCGTGCTACACGTCAGAAATCGTATAGCAGCTCAGTATAGTATGGTGTAGAAAGGGCCAAAGTAGGGTGAGGGTAGAGAGGGTAAGTAAATAAACTAAGGTAGGGATTAACAAGGGTGATTAAATCAAAGTTGTCAAGGGAAGAAGTCTGGGATACTGGAAGGATGTCCGTAGGGTAAGACAGGGATTAGCAGAAGGAGAAAGGGGCTTTAAGGGTTTCAGGAGAAATCTCAGGAGGAAGAGAACCCAGGGAAAGGGGTTGTGACATATAATCATATTTATATCTAGGGAAAAGCCGAAAGGATAAGGGGAGGGATGCAGTTGAAGCAAGGGGGGATGTGCTGGGAGGGAGTGGGTGGAAGGGGTGTATGGGGAACACAAATGGGAGGATGGATGTCGGCTATTAGAGTGTAGAGGGAACTGGAGCAGAAAGATTGGAATGACGGGTAGACAAGTTATCTTGAGTCAAGATTAGATAGTTCTGAATGTCTTAGACCGTTTCTGGGGTGGATTTAGATGGGAAGGTGTGAGAAACAAAGGTTTTCCTATGAGGGGAGAAGAGATAGACAACTGAGGAAGAGGTAAGTTGAGGTGAGGGTGTAGTAGAAGACGGGGTGGAACATTTGATTGTCTGCTACAGGTAGAGCAGACACAGGTAGGTGTCGGGGCAGTGATAGAGCTTGGGGTGTCTAGATAAATAATTGCAAAATGATTTGATTGGGAGAGGAATGGGGTAGAAGTGAAAATATAAGATGGAAGAGGAATAGATACAAGGTGGATCCTGGGATGAAGGGGAAGGGGACAGAGTTAAGGACTGTACTGGTGTAGGCAGTAAGAGAAAAACCTCGTCGACGTGTTTCCTTACGCAGGGCCGTTTTAATCTAAGAATTGCCATCTTAGACTCTAATTTGTAGATAGGGTAGCCCCTATATAATATGTAAGGGAGCCACCACAGTTGGCGCATGTGTGACTGTGCAGAGCAGTTTCATCGATCTTAACCAGGTTGGGCACATAGAGGGCATCGGGAGTGAAGCGGCAGTGTTTGGCAGGGTGGCCTAGACGCCAACAATTCTGACATTGATGGGGGAGGTTGATATGATCGGACAGGAAGAAGGCATTCTCCGCCAATATAAACATCATTGGGGGAAGTAATTTCTACGGAAAGTGACCTTGCCAATATTAACATTATTGTTGGGAGGACTTATGACTGTCTTTAGGGGAGATGTTGCATTGTACTGTATGATACTATATCCTAGTCCACGAGGCTGGGGGAGTAGGTATTCTCCACAGTCTGACAGGGCAGTTTGTCGGGGAAATGGAGATCGTTCCAGTACAAGTATTGAGAAAGGGGTGAGGCTAGGTTGGAATGGATTTACCAGTGAAGTCGGTCAGGGCTGGTAATGCTTTAGCTTGGGATTTGGATGTAACTGTGAAAAGGTGGGAAACCAATCTGTTTTTGGAGGCATTGCTGGAAGAGGAGAGTGTCAGAGTAAGGGACCGAAGAGGGGATCCCAAAAATCGATACCGTTTGGCTGGGCTAAACAGAGTGGAGAAGTGGAGGAGATGAAGTTGATGTCGATTTACTTTTTCTTTTTCGTTTTTTTTCTTTCTTTTTTTAATGTCTACCATCTTTTCCTATTCGTTAGTTTGGCTTGGATCAGGAAATAGGTATAAGGGAGGCAATTATTCCCATTCAACATTCAGATAAGACAGAGTCCGGAAGCCAGTTATGCGAACGGCTGTTGGGAGAGTAGGAATGTTTCCTGGAGGTTGGGTAAGGACCTGGGTGGATGATTTTGTTTGGAATGATGTGATGGTTAAGGTGCCAAGGCATTGCTCAGAGTTGTGGTCAGACTTGGAGAGTTAAAGTCAGGTTAAGGGGAGGTTTCTCACCCCAAGTACTGAGTTTGTTTGGAATGATGTGATAGTAGGTATTGAGGAAGGACAAGTACTAGCATTGCTCAGAGTTGTGGTCAGACTTGGAGAGTTAAAGTCAGTGAATCTATCAAATAAGGGGTTAAGCTTCATTGCCCCTAATAAGGATACAAAATCTTCATTACTGACCATGGTAAGCCTGATAGTATGTTGGGGAGAGGAACAGTCCATCCTTCAGGAATACCGTACCGATTGCTCCCATAGGCCGTTCTTGACTGACATAATGTCAGCCTTTGATCTTTTCAACATGGCTCTTACACGTTAGGAAGTAGATAGTAGAAGGGGTTGGAGAAGATAAGAAAACGGAAAGGGAAGAAGTAAAAGACGTGCAAAATTAGATGTCGATTGCTGATCCCCAGCACTGGTGTGCCAAAATAACTAGAGTTGTACAAATTTGCAGGGGGGGGGGGAAAACATGCAAATATGAATATCGTGGTGCATCAAAGACCAATTTTTTATTTTTTTTATTTATTTATTTTTATTTATTTTTTTACAAGAAAGTAATTCAATTCCTTAACGTTCATAATGAATAATTTTCCAAGAACCTGCATCTCTGTACCGCTTTAGAGTTAAATCCTTACTTCAAGTTTCCTGTCCTCCTTTCAATTTGAGAAAACCTTTAATCAACCTTTGTGTTTGTGAAAGCAATAGGTCGGTCTGTGTTCACTGACTGATCTCGGAGTATGAAATATGCAACGTGACAGATAATGGTTCATGGTTAAAGAAAATCGAGTAAGATAGAAGTGTATATGTGAAGGCAGGGAGAATAAGAAAAGAATTTGATACGGAAAACGAAAGAAAGATGTAGAAAATACCGAGGAAAGAAGACGGTAATTTAGTGCCTTCCTGGTTCAACTTTGTCACCATAAAATTATCAGTTGAAAAGTTTCTGCTGTATCAGCATCTATGGTCACATTAGCGGTATATTCAGAATTTAGCGACAGGGTGGAGTTTGGGGGCGAAGCCCCCGGGTAAGGATGTTTTTTTTGGCAATGTTTATGGATTCCCAGAATGTCTAATGGTCAGAACAATGAACGCGTCAGATATTAAAGGTAATACAGCACTAAGATAAAGTATTATGGTGAAAAGGCTAAAAATAAGTTAACGATTAGGACAGAATATGCTAGATGCCAAAGGTTGTAGAGCCTGTAGGTTAGTATGGTAGTGTAAAGGCTAAAGAGGGAAGAGCAAAAGGAGAAGGCAGCCTTTCATTCTTTCGGCACGGCTCTCACACCTTAGGAATTGGACAAGGGATGAATAGGAGCAGGAAAAGGAAAGGGGAGAAGAAAAGAAAATCAGACGAGACGAGGGCTGAGGCCCAAGTTAGGGGCGATCCCATACAACGGGCCTCAGTCTCCCTCCGAAGCTCCCCATCACCATGATAGATAGTCAATCAATTGCAGTTGCATGTTGATATATTTTTGAAAACGATCATGTATATTCACTGTTTGATATTTTACTGATACCGGTTTGTTTAGACGCAGAGCATTTAAGGTTTTGTTTCTGGCAAGGTCACTATGAAATATTCCTTATTTGGTTATGTCAGCTTCTGGGTTACTTTTCACAAAAGGCATCTTGTCATAATATTTTTTGGCTGGCCTGTCAAAAGTCTCATATTCCAATGGACAGTGATGACACAGGTATCCGACCTTGCCATATTTCTGTATTCTATGATGCAGACAAAAGTACCAACTGTCTTGACATTTGAGGTTGTCGTTGCGTCCATAAGCAGGCTTTTATCATGCCTGTGATCCTGCGGACGTCGAGGTCGAGGGAAACAGAAAGCTGGGTAAAAATAGTAGATTTATTCAGGCATACAGACAGATCAGAATTTTAAATTTTGAGTATTTACACCACAGAGCATGAACCGGGTCCCGCCGATTATCGCTTTTTTGAATGACATTCATCCTCTTAAATATTCTCAGTAACAAAATTAAATAATAGATTTATGAAAGGACCTTAAAAGTAGGAAGTTGTGAGGAGGGTCTATCTACAGACGTAAAAAGGAAAAGGTGTGCATTACTTTCTAGATCTGCTGGTGTGACCACAGAGTTGTAGGACCGAAGAGGTCTTGGGGCCACGAAGGTGGTTGTTTACAGATGTCTAGGCAACGGAGGGAAGTCTTACTGGGTTACTATGTGATGTCCCCGTGCATGCAGGTGATCGGGGACACGCCTGAAGACTACTGTAGGGGCAGCGGAAGAGCCGGGGAAGAAGGGGTACTCAGAAGTGTAGGTGAACAGGTGAAGGGGAGGGGTAGCCGGGCTCCCGAGGCTTAAGGGATGTTGTGCTCGGGGTAGGTGTGGCGAGCAAATCGCAGGAGCTCATCGGAGTCCTCGCACACCCAGGGCTTGACGTGGTGGCAGGCAACGTCGTGCCATTTGACGCCATCGTTGTAGAAGTTGTTGAGAATGGCGATGCAGGCCTCGTCGGTGCCGGTCTCGGAGAACTCGCGGTTGTCGGGCTGCCTCTGGCCGGAGCCGCCGGTGTTGGACCAGTCGCCGACCCAGCCGAAGGTGCCGTTGGTGGCGGGGATACGGGCGGACGAGCCGGACCAGAACCAGCCGTTGACGAGCGTGGGCTTCAGGTCGGGCCTGTCGCAGCCGTCAAAGTTGCACTTGCGGCCGGAGGTCCAGATGTACTTGACTTGGCCGGTGGTCATGGCCTGGTACACGAACTGTGCCTCAGCCTCGCTCTCGAGGCTCACCAGGTCCTGGCAATGCTTCCTGCGGGAGGAAAGGGTTTCGGGTCATTTCCCGCTCATGGAGACGGCATTTCAAAATTAAGAACTAGGCATTTACACAGCATTAATGGACCTGTCCTGACATTTAATTTCAATTTGCTGTTTTTAATTCTTAATCATGTGCATGAATAAGCAATACAGAGTTATAGTGAGGAGCAAAACGATTATATAATATGATTTGATTTTTAACATTTTCTACAACAATTTCACTGCATAAGAATCAACCTTCACAATTGCAATTACGGTCTCTCATTCTGATTTCTTACTGCATGAACGATGCATATACAGAGGTGAAAATGGATGAATAAATATCTACTAAACCTGTTACAGTTTCGTGGCTTAATAGACACTGAATAGAATCTTGAGAATTGAAATGGACAGAATTCACAGGAACATTTCAAATTATCTAAAAGCTGAGATTATAAGTGCAGGAAGTATGAATTGCAAAAACTGACCGGAACTGGCACTAAGAAGACGAAAAGGGAACTTTTCCCTCGCTTTCTTCTCTACTATTTTTTTAACGTATGTCAGCGCAATGTAACATATGCAACGCGCAGATTGATTCCTGGCCCTAAGCCCTCGAAGAAAGCCTTCCCCGTCGCTGTGGCCGACGAAAAAGGTCTTCCTCCCAGACGAGCGTCGCCTTACCTGCAGATGTTCCTGGCATCGAGCCAGTCCCTCTCGTGCTGCCTGGTGGGGCCGTGGTTCCAGGAGAAGAAGTAGTAGTGGCCCTCCCTGAAGGTGGCGGCGTGCTTGATGCGGTTCTTGCAGGCAACTGGGTCAGGTCGGATGAGCTGCCGCTGGGCTACAGCAACTGCCACCAGCGCTGCCAACACCAAACTTACTCGAAACATTCTGCGGAAAAGATAGAATAATATTAGTTACCGGTTTAGAGAGGAATGTACATACAAGGTGCTATACACCATTTTAGAATCCTCCATTTTCCTTTTGTTGCTAAAGCCTCATTTTCAGCAAAATGAACGATCCTGACAATTTTTTAAAGGTACACTATGTAAGTACCCACACGAACGAGGCGCGCGCGCGTGTGTGTGTGCGTGTGTGACACCCGTTCCGAGTCCCGCTATGCCCCGTGGCAAGAGGTCAAACATGGGGTCGCGCTCATATCGAGGTCACTGGCAAAGAAACTTCTGGAGTGTCTTAGTGGGTCCGCACTTTCACCACGTGTTGCGCGGACCTGGAGAGAAACCGCTATTCTAAGTTGCCGGTTTTCGCCCTCGTGTTTTCTCGATGGCTAATAGAGCTAATTAACTTTTATCATTCCGTTAATTCGTGCATGCCAGAGTGGGCATTTGGGCATGTGCTGAACATTTGCACTCAATCGGCGGGCAAGTGTGACTCACTAACGCTGCGGTTCAATGACCAAACCGTGACTAGCCAGACCTTCATAAGTTCCTCGGATGACGAGGGAGAAACGATTTGAAAAGATCGAATAAGCGTTTCGACCCCCTTAGTCTGCCCATTTCCTATGAATCACGGCGGATTAGAGCGTCTTGATCTCTTTTGTGTGTTTCTGCGTCATTCATCCTCTTTCTCTTTTGAAACGAACAAAAGGCTGTCGCGGTTGAGAGATTTCCATCCAAACGCGCCAGATGATTTAGCCGGAGGATGGAATACTCGGAGAGAAAGCCTCGCGAGGAGAAAAAGGTTTCTTGAAATAATATTGGCTCCGGCGGGAAGAAGGAGTGTTTGGAAAATAACAATGACATGGCAATAAGAAAATTAACAGTTGTAACAACACATGATATGCATGTATATGTATGTGATTATATGTATAAGTATATAGACATATATGATTATATATATACAACCACAACAAAAAAATAACCGCAATAAAGAGTCTGCGCCACAATATTAAGCAAAATCTGCAACATTTCAAATAAATAGAATTCTTTTCATACGCTTTCTTTTTTACCGTTTTTGAGTTTTCCACGAGAAACAGTGTATTTCATGTATCCTTTCTCACCGAGTGCGGTCATCATTTAATTTTAGGCAACTACTTTATTTCCGCAAATTTAGATCCACTTGTTAGTTATACAAGCACGTAAAATGAAATAAGAAATTATTAAGAGAAATGATAATTCGTCTTAATCCTTTTTCAAAACTATACACACACTCTTTATCTATACAAGACATGCCTATCACAGCAGCGACTTCAACGCTGCCGAAAGACGTATCTATATAGAAAATAACGCGTCAGTGTCTCGGTGCATGCGGATACTGAGAAGAATCACACGTACTGAGAGAAAAAAAAAACAGATATTAAACCGGAAGATTGACCTTATCAAAAACATCGAAATCTTCAAAAACGTTAACCCAGAAGTCAGTCTGGGAATAGTAAACTGTTATACGGTTTTAAAGGCGAAACATAGTACTATTCCACGCTGGCGTGACAAATATATATATTCCCCAGCTTTGCTCAAAAGCACGTACAAAGAATGTCCGACGAAACCGCATGTTTCGTAGACAAAGAGGAAGAGAGAGAGAGAGAGAGAGAGAGAGAGAGAGAGAGAGAGAGAGAGAGAGAGAGAGAGAGAGAGAGAGAGAGAGAGAGAGAGAGAGAGAGAGAGAGAGAGAGAGAGAGAAGAGGAGAAAGAGACAAAGTCTTTAAAGATGAGCAGAGAGAGAGAGAGGCATGAAGAAACTGAGAAAAGAAAGATGAAGAGAGAGACAGGGAGAAAAGAGAGAGAGATGGACAGGAAGAAGAGATGAAGAGAGGGACAGAAAAAAGATGAAGAAGGGGAGAAGAGGTGAAGAGAGAAAGAATCTGTTGATAAAGCGAAGAAGGGAGGAAAGAACGATAAAGCTAAGCAGAAAGGAAGGATAAAAAAGCAGCGTGAGGCAGAAGAAAATCAGAGAAACAAGAAAAAATCGATAAAACTAAGTACAAAGGAAGAAAAGGTCGATAAGGATAAGTAGACTAAAAGAAAATATCGAAAGGCAGAAAGGGAGGAAGATAAAGAAACTAAGACCACATATCGCTATGCACTTTGCGAGATCGCATGCACTCTCCTCTCCAAAGACTTTACATTGCCCGAATAACGAACAGAACGCGTATCACTGTACAGGAACACAACACCACGTAAAAGGGGACACTGACATGTCTGCTGGACCGCCTCGCTCACTTCCTTTCTCTCTCCCCCCAAAAATGAATGAAGTCATGACGGGAAATCACAACCTCCGACGTTTCTGTTCTGTCCATCGCGAGTGCGACCTAACCTTATGCAGTGAGGGAGGGATACCGGTTCCAGGCAGCACAGCCAAAGTCCCCGCATGGAGTGGCTCCGTTACACTGACAGAGTTCCGCTAACATTCCACAACCTCAATTTCTCTATCTCTCTCTCTCTCACTCTGGCCGGGCGAGTATGCAGTACCTGGTTAGACGTGTAGCTTCCACACCTTGTCTCTACGAAGCGCACCGTGCGACTGGCGAAAGACAGCGGATCTCCTGCCTAAGAGCAGATCGGGGCCAGGGGGGGGAAGGGGGGACGAACCGCCTTCCCCCGCGCTCACCCCCCCGATCTCGCTTTCACTTTCGTCTTGCCACCCTTCTCCCTCCTTTCCCCCCGCCCTCCCCACCCACTTTCCGCCCCCGTCTCACACGGAACTCGCCCCCCTCCCCCCAGCGCCTCCGACCCTCCCGGGCTCCCTTTGCCTTCCTCTATCTGGGGATCTGACACGATTTTTGTAAGGCGCTGCCCCGAGGCTGAGTCCAAGGATTACTCCTCCCTCGAGAAGGACACCCTTATTCCGGAACTCCTTGCGGTCT
>NW_020868638.1:15000-20000 GCF_003789085.1 Penaeus vannamei | reverse complement strand
TTATCATCATCATCATAATTATGATTATGATTATCATTACTATTATTATAATCACCATCATTATCATAATTTTTGTTATTATCATAATTAATGTAATTATTTTTAGTTTTCCTATTATCATTGTTATTATCATTATTATCATGATCAGCATTATTGTTATTATTATTGTTATTATCATCCTTGTTGTTATAATTATTACTAATCTTATTATCATCATCATTACTACTATTGTTATTATTATCATCATTACTATTGTTTTTATTCTTATTGTTATCATTGTCATCATCAATTTTATTATCTTTATCATCATTATCATTATAATTTTATCATTATTATCATTACCATAGTTATCATTATCAATATCATTATTGCTATTAACATTATTGTCATTATTAAAATTATCATTATTATTATTATTATCATCATTATTATTATAATTGTTATCATTATCATTATATATATATATATATATATATATATATATATATATATATATATATATATATATATATATATATATATATATATATATATATATATATATATATATATATATATATATATATATATATTATATATATATATATATATATATATATATATATATATATATATATATAATATATATATATATATATATATATATATATATATATATGTATATATATATATATTGTTATTATTATTATTATCATTATCATTATTATTATCATCATCATCATTGTTATCATTATCATTATTATTTTTGTTGTTGTTGTTCTTCTTCTTCTTATTATTATCATTATCATCATTGTTATTGATATTATTGTTATTATGATCATAATTATCTGTGTTGTTATTATTATTTCTACTAATATTTTTATTACCATCATTATTGTTATTTTCACTATTGGTATCATTATTGTTATCATTATTATCATTATTATTAGTAGCAGTATTATTATCTTTATTATCTCTATTAGTATTTTCATTATTATGATTATCATTATTTTTGTTGTTATTATCATCGTCATTATCATTATCATCATCATCATCATTATGATGACGATTATTAATACAATTATCATTACTATCATTATCATTATTAGTATCATCATTATTATTATCATTATTGGTATTATTATTATTATAATTATTATACTTATCATTATTGTTATCATTATCATTACTATCGTTATCATTATCATGATGATAATATATATTAGCATCATCACCATTAAAAGAATTGACATCAAAATCACTATTATCAATTATTTTTCTTATTATTTTTATTTGTTATTATCATTTATTTTGTATTACTATTGCTTTCATATCATTATCTTTAATGATAGTATATATATCAATTATCATTATCATCAGGATATTATAATCATTATTGTTATCATTATGATTATTGTTATTTCTATGTCATTATTTCTATCATTGTTATTATCATTGTTAACATTATTTTCATTATCATTATTAGTATTGATATTGTCATTACCCTCATCACTATATCATTATCTTTATTATTATTATTATCAGTAGTAGTAGTAGTAGTATCATTATTATTATCATTATTGTTCCTGTTGTATCATCACCATCGTTATTGATACTATCATTTATTACTGTTATCATTATCTTCATTATCATCATTATCATTATCATTATCATTATCATCATCTCCAAGTTTCATGTTACGATCATTAATATTATTATTATTAGTGTAATTATTATCAATGTTATTATTTGTATTTTATCATTTTCACCATCATTATCTTATTAATAATATCATTATTATCATTATCATCATCACCATTATGATGATCATCCATTTAATGATATAACCATCTTTAATAATAGCATTATCATCATAACTTCATTCATAATTACCAATCTTTCCGCCAGCACTCAGGGCGTCCCTCTCCCGCCCCTGCCACTCTCCCGCACAAGCCCCTCCCCCTAAACTCCGCCACAACAGCCGCCACACAGCACGCACGCCGAACGGCATCATACCACCATCTCCGGATCGCCGAGTCATCATCTGATCCGGTGTCATCGCTCACAACACTTCCTGGCGACTTTCACCATCACCCGCTCTCGGCATCGGCACAATACGCTGGGAGACCCCTTGATGCTGGGCCGAAACGGAGGCGAGCGAACAGGCAAACACGTATGCAGTGAACACCTATGTAAAGGCATGTATACATCTATATATTGCATACACGCTATGCACATCTATATATTGCATACATATATACATGTATATATGTTCTTGATTGATATATATATATATATATATATATATATATATATATATATATATATATATATATATATATATGTGTGTGAGTGTGTATAAATAAGTAAATAAATAAATAAATAAATAGATAAATAATAAATAAATAAATAAATAAATAAATAAATAAATAAATAAATATATATATATATATATATATATATATATATATATTATATATATATATATATATATATATATATATGTATATATATATATACACACACACACGCACACACTCACACAGACACACAGACACACAGACACAGACACACAGACACACACACACGCGCGCGCGCGCGCGCACACACACACACACAAATGCATATATACATTCATACAGCGCGCGGGGTTGAACGCAGGTCAGCAAGATTACTTGACGAACGCGCTAACTGCTGTACGACACAGTACAAGGTCAAATGTGACGCTTTCTGTAGGCCTAATCAGGAGATAAATGTATAGGCCATAAAAAGGGAAAGTCTGATGTTTGGATGCTTCAGAAAGAGATGAAAAATATGAAATATAGACTGAAAAAAATCTGGATTCCTTTAATATCAGTTAATGGTTTGCATGACGTTTCATTGCAATTTGTCCAACGTTCATTTTGGATTGTCCCTTAATATTCGCCAGAATATTTCTCTGCCAGAAATTATGAAGAATCATGCTCAATAAAATGCTATATATTGATTTCAGTGCCCTTTATCTCCCTCCCTCCCTCCTCCCTCCCTCTCTCTCTCTCTCTCTCTCTCTCTCTCTCTCTCCCTCTCCCTCTCCCTCTATCTCTCTCTCACATACACGTAGTATACAGAAATAGAAATGCAGGATCATACTATAAGTACATGAGCAATTTGATACATTTACGCACAGTTGCAGGTATGTCCGTGTGGATATGCAGTTCGCCTGATGATATTCTAGAACCGTTCTTGAAATGCAGAAGAGCGCATCCTGCTCATGCAATCACGTGTTATGACATTTGATCTTCGAACACTTGACAGCCCGCAGAAATCGTGCCATATGGCATCAAGACGCGTGTCATTTGCCGTGTTGTCAGGGTTACGCGGCCTTATTGTAACACTCGCCATCGCATGCGCTCCTGTCACGATATTTCTGTGAAGTAACCGAGACGTTGCTTTCATGAGTCTGATACCTAATTGGCAGTTTGTGTAGATTATGATCGTTTCGAAGTTGTGCAAGAACTCAGCACAGCCACATATTTCAGACCGCCGCTTAAGCCTGGGTCGGATGCGTGTAACACATAACCTGCGGCGCCAAACAGCTGCTGGTCGAGGGAAAAAGCGCGGGAAAACTTTTACAACTTCCCCTTTCGTCAGCGCCAAAAAGACAATGCTGAGAGTAGGAAGGAAATTTCCTCTAAGGAAGCGGAGTCGGTGGTGTAATGACTTCCTTTCATTGAGTAACAGCGATGATGCTTTCTCCATCAGCAGTCAGGGGCGGCGGAGTCTTCGTAACGCAGTTTGTGAAGGATGACAAAATGGGCACATTTCGTATCCGGCAACTCGACGCCGACTTTCACTTCTTACCTGTGATTCTCATCTTCATTTGTCCACACTTCCTCGGAGTGTAATTTCCTTAAGCTTCTTGTGGTCGCCGATTCCCCGTTCGAGCTTCTCTCTTCTCTCTTTCTTTGCTTCGAGCGTTCTTACTCTGTTCGGATTTCCTTCTTCCTGTTCGTTTAACAGCGCTGTTTCACATTTCCCCCATGTAGTTTCTTTTCGTTGTCCATGTTGCTTCCTTCTTTAAGCTTTCAATTTTCCTGTAATGCCACTTTCGTAAACATTTGTCACTTGAAGACCTCGATCCCAGTGACACTGATGCCATTCCTCAACACAAAGCGTCCCTCGAAATCCTCTTGTGACATCCATCCGCTTAAGAAAAAACGCTAATACACCTTCATTCACTATATGTATTCCGTTTCCTTTTTTTTGGCTTCATTGGCTTAATCCCGTTACCCTAATCTAAGGAGAAAAGTTTTTGCGCCCGTCGTTCCGAATCCAGGACCAGCCCCTCTCGCCCGCCCGGCCGCCCGTGGCCTATTTCCAGGCCGACTCCTCTCTCTTCGTAGTCACGTGACCTTCAAAATCCCGATTTCTGATCCGAGGAGAAAATCCTGCGCCGGGAAACACTTTCTCGTTTTAAAGAGGCCCCGAGCGACATTTTTGTGAGCGAGAGTCATGGCCGCTCCACCGCGTCGGTAATCGTGGCGCATATTAATCAAAGCGATGTTTAATTTTAGCGCTGGACGGCGACGTTTTGGCTTCGGGGAAGGTATTGTGCGGTGGTGATTCTATCTGTCCTTTTGTTGTGGCTTTTTCTTAGGTCTCTCGTATCTGCTTGTTTGGTAGTCTGTCTCTGCCTTTTTATTCTTCGTTGACTAGGAGGCATCTTTCGCTTTTCTTCTCTCTCCTCTTCTCTCCTTCCATCTTTATCTCCTTCTTTCCTTCCCTCTTTCTCTCCTTCTTTCATTATTTTCTTTCCTTTCTCTGGTCTTTCCTTCTCTCATTCAGTCTCCTTCCTTCCCTCCCTTCCTCCATTCTTCTTTCCTTTCTTGCCTCCCTATTTCCTTCCCTCCCCTCTTCCTTCCTTTCATTTTCCACCCCTTCAGTCATACCTTTCTTTCCCTCCATCCCTCTAACCATCCCACCTCCCTCTCTTCTTCCCTTCTTTATCCTACTCTTCTCTTCCTTCCCTCTTCTCCTCCTTC
>NW_020868638.1:0-2500 GCF_003789085.1 Penaeus vannamei | reverse complement strand
ATAATGTGCAAGACAGCACACACACAGAACCTACACCACATAATATACATACTACACACCGATCAACACACACATGATAGACACACACCACACCGACGCAACACACACACACACAAGACCCACATGTACAATATATAATATATAGATAGTATATATATGATAGTATACTATATATAATATATTAGTAGTGTATATGTATATTATATTACGCTTACTTAGTTAATTAGTTGCATATATATTATTAGTTATTATGTATTATATATATATATACCTTACATAATCATACAGTAACACACTATATATATATATATATATATATATTATATATATATAGGTAGTATAATTATTATATGTATTATTAGTATATATAATATATATAATATATAGTATCATAATGTTACTGATATAATATACATAATACAGTAAAATAAATAAAATGAATATATAAGTATTATATAACATATATAATTTATTATATGTAAGTAATATTTTGTATATATATTAATATATATATATATAATATATATAGTATTAATAGTCATAGTATACTATATACATATATATGTGTGTGTGTGTGTGCGTGTGTGTGGTGTGTGTGTGTGAGGTAATTACTAAGTATGATGAATATCATGTATTCACACATACACAGCTATCTATTCCTTTTATACATCGACAAGATGATTGACCTCAAACCAGGACCATCACTCTATTAGGCAACTTGACACACATGCACGATTGCAACAGCATCCTCTTTCATCTTGCCTTGTCCCGTGCTCACAGCGGGATCGAAGCCGTTTAATTCCACCTTCCGCTCCAGCTGCAAGAACACGACAGGAGCAAAATGTCGTATCGACCCCTAATTCTCGTGCAATACGTAAGTCAATGCTAAAACTGTCCCTAAGCTGGAATGATGATTCCAGCGTAAACAGCGTCTCATAATCTGACTCGTTGTCCGTAAGTCTGTCTCTGTCTTAGTCTGTCAGAGTGCAATGTGCTTACTCATCTCATAATCTTACTTCGCGAATCCAACACTTGCACTGGTGAGGCACGCTAGTAGGCCATCTCAATGCGATCGCTTTATTTATCTATATAATCGAGGGATCGTCGTCGCTGAAAAAAGAAGGCCACGAGGTCAATAGTGATTTGTGCGCCAAGAGTAAAGAGTGTTGCAAGGAGATTGAAAGTCTATATATGTGTAGAGAATACCGTAGTACGGAACAGTAAGAAGAGAAAATAGTAGGAGGGGAAAAGCACAGAGTTACGATGAAGGAATTATTATTAGAGATACGAGGCGATGATCTCATGAATCCGAAAACATCCGAAATGAACGAGACACTTGCATAATAAACAGGAAGAAAACGTTATTTAGTGAAAAGAAAAATCCTGGAAGACTAAACTAACAAGGAAGAGAATTCAGGACGGCGCTAATTTCAGCCGTGCAAAACCATCCGGATTCTGACTGAACAAAACATTCATAACCAGGAAGTCTCTGGGAAACGGAAAAAACAGACATTTCCAAATAAACTTATAAGAAAATGCAACGAAAGAGGAAGAGAGAGAAGAGAGATGAGAGAGAGACGAGAGACCAGGAGAGAGAGAGAGAGAGAGAGAGAGGAGAGAGAGAGAGAGAAGAGAAAAGAGGAGAGAGAGGAGAAGAGAGAGAACCGATAATGCGAAAATTCGAATCGGTGCTAATCCCCGCCATCCGAAATCCTCCCCAAACCCATTGGAAAGCCACGGCGGGAACGGACTTTTCCCTCCGCCTTTCCCAAGCGTCCCCCCGCCCGGCGTCGCGCACCTGTCCTCCGTGAGCGCCGGGAAAACAGCTGAAGAGGGAGCTCGCCGATGCCGTAATTGCTACCAGCGAGAGAGACAACCGTAAATTGCGGGGGGGCCTGGAACCGTCGGCTTGTTGAGAGAGAGGCAAAGGGTTGCTTGGTTTCGCTTATTATTCGCCTTTTATCAAACTTTTGATTCAATTCCGACTATTTTGGTCCTTGTCCTTTTGATTCATTTCCGTGGTCTTTTTTTTCGAACGATTTTGTTCGTACAATATCTCTGCCTGGGAAACTAATTCTGTTTTGACCGTCTTGTGAAGTTTTTTTTTTTTTTTTTTTTTTTTTTTTGTCTTCTCTCTTCCCCTCTGCCTCTGTTTGGCTAATCATGGGTTATTCTCTTAATTTCGAACTTTTCTCGAATCTCCCCGTTAATTGCTATTTCCATTCTTGTGAATCATTATCACCATCGACATCACCTTTCCATAATCTATCCTATCTATCGAATATCTGTCTGTGTGATCTCTATTACAGCTCCTCCTCTCTTTCTCTCTCTCTCTCTCTCGCCTCCACTCTCTCTCTTCAGCCACGACCTCTATTCCCTTCCTTCCATTGCTTCTCTCCCTACCTTTTTTAGGCAGTCTTTCCCTCTTCTTGCTTTTGCAAGGTTTTTGCACAAGCATATCCTCTCTGCTCTGACAACAGTTATCTATTGACAAAACAGG
>NW_020868637.1:1078528-1118326 GCF_003789085.1 Penaeus vannamei | reverse complement strand
TACTAAACCTAATTCTAACCTGAGAATACAACTCTAAAATAAAAACACCAGTAAAATCACTAGTAAATTAGCATGTTGCCTGATCTTCCATTCAGATCATACAAGCAACAACCATGATGCAGTTACAAAAAAAAAAAATAATAAAAAAAAAAAAAATAAATAAATAAATAAAAAAAAAAAAAAAAAAACTATTTCAACCACCTTCCTACAATCACTCTTACACAGGACAACAGCAGTAATAATAATAACAAGAAGTTATTTTTCAATGATATGGAACTATGCATAATAAATGAGAAAATAATCAAACTCAAGCCAAAAAGGCAGAGCCAAAATTACATGAACTAAGACCATTTTAAGAATCAATTTGTAGAACCATTTAAATCAGCACAAACCATCATCATAGCACCCATATCAAACTATAATCTGCCCTCAAGTCAAGTTTGTTTACAATACATAGAAACTAAAAAATATCCTGCTCACAAAAGAAACTAACTGGCCTTGGTATTATACCAAGAGTACTTGTAATCTTTTAATGATATGCTCTCACAGCCTGGACAAATGACCATCTGCATTTTCTGAAACTAGTAAACTACCTGGGTATGTTATGATGATCTTATTTCTTACAATACTTTCATACAAAAATTAAAAGATGCATACAAAAAGATACACCCCTACATCTACACCTAAAACCCATGCACACATGAGCGCAAGTAAGCACTCACACTCACAAACACACACACACACTCACAAACACAAAATTACTTTTACTTATAAATACGGTTTCTGATATATAAATAAAACTCCTCTTTATCAATAATATTTATATGCTGAGCACCTGCACAAATATATAAAAATATCAATGACTGTCAAATCTGCTATTTCATGTACTCCTCTCAATTCCGACTTAAAAAGTGTACACTAAGAACAACTACAATTCTAGTAACAGGAATATTTCTTAGAGACATTCAAGTAATATAATTCAAGCATTAGCAACAGACTACAAAAAGTCATTCATGTCACATGAAAAAACAGAAAATTTGAAAGAAAGAAAGAAAGTAAAAAAAAAAAAAGACTTTGTAACATGACAAACATGTCAGCTCTCTTTTTCCTCCTTTTTGACAATCTTCCACTGGGCAACCCAATCCTCTGGTCTAGTCTGATTTCCATACACCTGAAGTAAGATACAGTAGGTATTATAAGAAACTCCTGATCAATTAACTGTCTTATCTTACACTAAATAAAATGTTTGCATGCATTTCCAATGCGTATCTTATTTAAGTGTCACAAAATCTACATTCACTAAATATCACATCCCTGCTGGCTACCAAATAATCAATAACCAAGGAATAATCAAACATACTCCCAAATTAACAAGAGATCAAGTTTAAACGCACCTTGCAAACTAACTCGAGAATATCCTTCTTGCTCAACTCTTTGTGTGCTCGTTCCCCCCAGCGGTATTCATTGGAGGGAGGTTCCACATCTTTGTTCAGGGTGATCTGGAGGTACTGCTGTCTTACAAGGTCCTGAGGAGATCATTCTTGTTATTAACCCATTGGCGCCAGGTGTCACGTATGTACATGCCATGGCTGTTGTGGACCAAACGCCGGGGGCATCATGCCATGCCCATTCCCGCGCTATTGGCTCGTCGGACGGAGGTTGTTTTTCTCCACTAGTAGCGGCTTCATTTATATGGTAAAGATTTTAGGCAATGGCACCGAAAGTGAAGGTAAACCTTCAAAATTTTAATATTTTTATAAATTTTAGCAAAATAAAAGCTTTTAGGTGCTATATGTCGCTCGCAAACTACCGATCGAGCCGGGCGCAAACAGGGGAAACTGCCAGTGCGCGCCAACAAGCCGGTGCATACGTAAACTTGACAAAATTTTTACCCGTCGCTGATGGGTTAATAATATATTTTCTAATTGGAAATAAAAGGCTAAGAGTTAGGAAAATCCAGCTGATACCTCAATAACTCTTACACACAGCATTTACTCTTGGCTTCAGTGACAGATGCATACAGAATTTAATGTTAGGAGTTCAGTCACGTACCAAAATTCCCATGCATGAATGGGTTGAAACTTCTTTTTTCTTTTTAATTTGAGTACCATAAAGATGGGCAGATTTCATAACTTAAAGTTCTCAGGTTAAATGAGAAAAAGGTTATTAACCCACTACTGATAGGAACAAATAATGTAGATTTGTTTCATAAAATGCCTTCATAAGAACTTAATTACCAAGGAGTCAATTAGTGGGCTTAAGTGAGAGGGAGATGGAGGGGAGGAGAGGAGAGGAGAGGAGAGGAGAGGAGAGGAGAGGAGAGGAGAGGAGAGGAGAGGAGAAGAGGAAGGAAAAGATGATGATGATGATGAAGTAGATGAAGAAGTGAAGATAAAGAAGATAATGCAGAAGATGCAAATGATGATGAAGAGGAGGAGGATGAGATGATGGAGATCAAGATAAAGACTGTAATGTGGGATGATAAGAAAAAGAAAAGAAAAACAAAAGATTAAATAGAAGGCAAAAAACAAGACCAAGAGGAGAAAAGAAATAAAGAACAAGACAAAAATAAAAGAAAATAATCATGGGGAAACAAAGTGATGCTAAATTTTGCCACATACTTGATGAATATATCTTGTGACGTTGCCAAAGGTAGGGTGCTCTTCTCGGGAGTCAATATCAATGCCGAGTTTTTTCAAATACTCCCGCATTGGCCCTGGAATGAAAGGGCACTGTAGTCCTTACAGTTACAATAACTACAAAATATCTTATGAAAGAAAAAATCTTACCACTACTGTTGATTCTGTTGAAAAAGGAGGTACAAATAACTACAATAATATTAACAATGATGATGATAACAATAAAAATAATAAAAATAATAATAATAATAATAATAATATAATAAATAATAATAACAATAAAAATAATGGGTGGTGTGGTGGGTGATAAAGGTTTATGATAATAGTGTTAACACCACCATCACCAAAAACAATGACAATGATAATACATACGACAATATTAACAACAATAACAACAATAATATCAACAGTAACGATAGAAATAAACAATCAATTAAAAAAGGATAACTTCTTATAAATGCACAGCACATCAGACTTAAACTAATGAGTAGGAATTATGCACAGGGTAACCACGTGATCTCAACCTCACTCTATGAGGGAGATCAGTCTCAGTCTGTTTAGTTGCATCATCTGAGCTGCACATATTTCTGAAAGGTAGACAGATGGGCAGAAGCAAAAGAAGGAGAAGGAGAAGAAGAAGAAAAACAGAGTGTGTGGAAAAGGAGAAGGAATTAGAGGAGGGGGTGGAGGAGGAGGAGGAGGGGGAGGAGGGAGGAGGAAAAGGAAGAAGAAGAAAAAGAAGAAAAAGGAGAGGAGGAGGAGAGGAGAAGAAGAAGAAAAAGGAGGAGGAGAGAAGGAGAGGAGAAAGAAAGAGAGAGAGAGAAGGAGGAGGAGGAAGAGAAGGAGGGGAGGAAGAGGAGGAGAATCAATGAAAATGAACAGAGGAAAAGGAGGAAGAGGAGGAGAAAAGGGAGAAGAGAAGGAGTAAAAGACCAAGGAACAGCCTCAGCTTCAGGAGAGGCCATGAAAAGAGAAGAGCATTACCTTCCTGCATCACTTGGCCTGACATGAAAATTCCAGCAAGAATGGCTGTTACGAGTCCGATGTTGGCCACTTCACTATTGCTTGTGGGAGCCAACAGCAAGTCGTCATCATCTTGATTGTTCATCATCAGGGTGTTAATCATGATGAACTGATTCTTCTTCTCCAGCTCCACTACTTTGTACCCATAGACCTGATCATTTACAAGGAGAGTGGAAGTGGGATAAAAATTACGTCTTTGGTAGTGGTATATCATATCATAGAATAAATATGTAGAATAGTATCATTTTACATGTGTTTGAGTTTGATCAAGGATTGTTCTATGTAATATCTATATATAAATACTTTGTACCCATAGACCTGATCATTTACAAGGGAGAGTGAGGAAGTGGGATAAAAATTACGTCTTTGGTAAATAAACAAATAAATATATAAACAAATCAATCAGTTTATATGTATATACAAAAACATAGACTGTATGTGAATATAAATGACCACCATTTATGTGTATGCGTAACATAGATGTTGATAATAGTAATAACAGCACATAATTCATAATAAAATCAACATACCCTTTCCATTATTCGATTAGCTTCGGCCATTACTTCTTTGAAATGTCTACCATGGTCTTTTAGGACAGACTTAACAATATCTGATCTTTTTGCTGGAATCTGAAAAGAGATTCTGTAAAATTCTGGTCCTGTAAAAATGTCTATTATCTAGACTTGGTAATCTCCTTAAAGACCTAAAAAACAACTTATTACTAAGAGAGGATATACAACAATATTAAACATGGAAAAAAAAATCCTCTTTACCTGCCAAATCATACTATGCAACCAATAAATCAATAATGCTTCCACACAATAAAAAGGACACTCATTACCACTAAAAACCTCAGACTACCTTTTTGCAATCAGACACCAAGAAGTAGTTGCAAACATTGCCAGCAAGCACTTTCTTGTCCTGGTCAGAGATCTCACCACCGCCCTGACTCTGTGACAGCTGTGATGCTGGTTGGCTCTGTGACGGCTCCTCGTCACTGCTGTCCTGAAATGTTCACAGCCTTATAAATTTTCTTTCATAACATATATGCAAATATATATGCACATATGCACATGTATAAATATATAAATTGACACCAGTAAATTTATCATTTCCAGTTGAAAGAGCGAATCCTAAAAAAAGTATAGGAAACCAGCCACAAATAAATGATGTGTCCTTGAATTGCAAACAATTTAGGTTGTACATTTTCTAAAAAATAACGGGCATGAAAGTGAATATATCTGAATACATAGGTGTCAAACATATTGAAAGTATTTGAATACAACATGTGTATGAGCACTTTCTCCACTGACATTGAAAAAGCAGAAAGCAAAGGGTGGAAAGTGAAGGGAAACCTCCAAAAAGATCCCAAAAGATTTCATTCAAAAAATCTGTTTTTAAAGAGTGGTTTCCTAAGGTTTTATATTATCAATTTGGCTACAAGTGAAATAAGTGAAAGTGATTTATGAAGGTCCAATATGATAATGCCAAAAACTTGCTGCCTTTTCCTTCACCATTTATAGTCTAACTTGCTGAAACTGATTCTTCTCTAATGATTAATTGTCAGCGAGGTGTACAAGTCCTATCTTGCTAGCAAGTGTGTGATAGAGGTTTGTTGGCATTTGCTTCTGTGGTGGTATGGCTGATATCAAGACAGCAACATAACTCTGGATGAGTTCCAAATACTTACGTAAAATATATAATTATTTTTTTGGACAAGTCTATTCTATTGTATCATACTCCTGTCATAAAAACATTAAAAGAACTTTTCTAAATAAAAATGGAAATATTATATAGCTGCTCTGATAAATGGTCAGAATAGGCCTACACAGAGATAAGGTAAAGTTAATGTAGCAGTCATAAAGAATATACAAGAAACGACTAATTACTATAACAATAATCTGCAGAAACTAAAGGTATGGCCATGATCACCTATTAAAATCTACAAATCTTTACTCTCATGTAAGTAAGTCCTACAATGCTGTGATCTGGGTATTAGTAAAGGCAAACACACCACCAGTTATGTTCTGGCTAAACAGCTTGTCAACCTCTCTTGCAACTTATCGGCAATTTTGAAATCAGCTTCATTTTTCCAATTTTACAAGGCTGAGACTTGTTAGTTTTTGCCTGAGCGAGAAAGGCAAGGTCATTTGTTAAGATACCAAGGTAATTTTACAGAATAGTTCTGCCTACTGGATTGCAATGATTTTGGTATTGATGGATTCCTCTTACTCTCTACTATCCAAATATATTGTGTGAAAACCTCCCCAATCCCCACATTCTTGACTCCAAGGGCATTAAAAGTACCAGGGAAATTGTGGGGCATATAAATAAAAAATTATATACACAGAATCTCTTACTTTATTATCTAATTTAAGGGTCTGTGCCTGCATCAGTAATATGCTCTCTCCTGCCATGAATATGCAGAGGATTCTTTGTGTTCAATTGCAGGTGTTAGGAGGTCATAGCCGCCAATGGGAGGGAGGGGGTGTTGCAGGGGCACAGCCTTCTGCATTAGACAATCTAGTGACTGACTGTATATTGCTTGTTTTGCCAAGCAATTTCCTGGTAACTATCATGCTCTCCCCTGCTATCACAGCCAAGAATCTTGCTAATTACTATATATATGAACAGTGAGAATAATCCATTGATAACAAAACTGTTACAATACATTAGGCGGATCTATTCCATAAAATCAAGCTGCATTCGGAACTGTTCGTCCTGCTCGTCCAGACCAGTTGGACGAGATGTTTTGACCGTTCGGAACCTCTACTATCTCGTCCATCTCCTCCTTCTGCAAAGCTGGGCGAGCAGGATGAGATGATGTCACAATAGCTTTTGTATGTAAACACTGACAGTTGCAGGTAACCACAAGATATTGGTAGGCAATTTTATGACCCTTTATTGGTGTTATCAACGGATATTTTTGTGTTTGTAAGTTGCAGGTAAGTTAAATATGCATCAAAGGAGTTACAGAACCTATGCAGCGTATAACATAAAGACACCGGTATGATAAAAAGTGAATGTTTACATTCTAGCCTGCTGCATTCTAGGCAGAAAGGGTCTTGGAGATTACGGCCGCGGCCAACTTGTCCTGCAGCAGTTCCGAACACAGCATTACTGACACCAATTTCGTGTGACAGAAAAATTCATCTTTTACGTAACTCCCGAACTCTACCTATATTATTTACATCGCTGTCATTGACGTTTGAACCAATCAGACCTTAAGAAAAGGCACCAAATAGCTACAGAAGACACGAAACAACACTGAAATTACCTCTACGATCCGTCGGCGCGGCATTTTAGTCAATTAAATAGTGGAAAATACAAGAAAAATTGGAGGAAAGTTTGTACGACAATGGAACCGCGGGGACACTGAGTTGTGGAACCAACACATATGAGACTTTGATGTTGGATTTATAAATACTTTATTCTTTCTTTGGTTTATTCAAGATATTCGTAGCTCGCAATTAGGGTAATTATGCTAAATTAGTGATAGAGCATTATAACTTTCTAATTTGATTTGGACTGAAAATTTCATGAAAAAGGTATTCAAGGCGAGACGAACTATTTCATCCATCCATCTATATATCTATCTGTCTCCCACTATATCTATCACTTTATGCATTCATCTATGGATACATACTGTATATTCATATCATACATATATACAAATCAAGACATCAAATGAAAGCATAAACTCAAGAAAACAGTGTCGGATGAGAAGCGGATCAGCTGACAGATGTAAACAATCCCCTTGTAAACAAAGAGTCTTCCACCCTGATTTCTTCTTTTTTCTTCTTCTCCATCATGGCCGGGAGAGCACTCAAGAGACTGATGACTGAATATAAACGTATGTTCTATGATGTGTTTTGTAAGATGAAGAATATAGTTGTTGTTTTTTTAATCTCATTCAAAACAGGATTAGGAATGATCAACGTTTAGTATCGCACCACTATACTGGATTTTTTTTTCGTTGTGTGGATTTATGTTTGTTTTATCGCTTTGGGAGGTTCTATATTTTGTTACGAAGATTACAAGGGTTAAATTTCTTAACTGGTAATTGCGAATGAAAAATTTAGGAAAGCAGAAAATGGTACCATATGTTAGTTCATTATTGCTAACATTTTTGTTATGGTAGTGATTTCTTGCTAATTAGATATTGCAGCTACTGTGATTTCTGAATGTTGAAATAACTTAATGAAGATAACTATGTGTTTTGTTGGTTGCTATTGAGCCATATAATATTCCTCGTGTAGTATCCACTTGACATTTTATGATAATTAATATATTTTGTGATAAATGCTTTTCATTAGAACATTAAAAAGCTGAGATTAGTTGGCATTGATCACCTCTGTTAATTGTGTGATTTCAGAGTTGACACTAAATCCACCAGAAGGCATTATTGCAGGTCCTACAAATGAAGAAAACTTTTTTGAATGGGAAGCACTTATCATGTAGGTATCAAGGGTATTTTGTTCTTCATTACTATTGTTTTAAACTACTTTTTATGTTTCTTTATTTTTCAGAGTGGGCTCAAGAATGTGAGCAATAATTGATTATGCTTTATAAAAATGTTTTGTGTTCATTGTAGAATGTTACTCTGTCGTGAGAACATTTTGGAGTTGCTGGTGTAATATCAGCTCATTTAAGTATTGTAGCAAGATTCGTATTTCATTTTAGAAATTGATGTAAATTTTGCTCTTTAGCATAGTTTTATACTATCACTGTTTTGAAGTTAAACAGTCAAGAATAACCTATGTATATGAGGTATGAAATGGTACTTTTAAGTGCCATGCTTTCATTTGTGCCCAGTGACTCCAGTTTTTGGCCAGTGTACTGTTTAATTTCCTTTTCATATTATTGTTAATGAATTATACATGTCATTATATGGTTTCTATTTAATTTGGACATCTGTTTAGTAGATTCTTAAACATTTTTATTTTCTTTGTCAGCCTTTATTTACCTTCAAGTTCAAAATTTGAGGTCATACACACTGGTTAACCTGTATTTTACCATTAATCAATACAGATATGCATTTATTAGATAGTGGATAGTATTAGGCTTATTGTCTTCTTTAGGTTTTGAAGTCTCTAGCAAAAATTTTCTAAAATAGAAATAAGTATCCCAGAAGTACATAAATGTCACAATGGGTATGCCTCGGTATATGCTTTAGTTTAGATACATAAAAAGAAGGACTAGATAATCTTGTCATTACTGCAAGTGCACTGCAGAACAAAGTAAGATTACAGAACTGAAGGGGTTGCCATTGTGTTAATGATACAGCTTTATAGAAAGCTTATAGTATGAAAAGGAAAAAAGTTATAAGTACCTTTTGTTCAATCACAGGGGTCCTGAGGGAACATGCTTCGAATGTGGAGTGTTTCCAGCCAAACTGATCTTTCCTCCTGACTACCCACTATCTCCTCCCAAGATGCAGTTTACTTGTGAGATGTTTCACCCAAATAGTAAGTGTTGTTGGTTATCTGTACTAGTTGGCATTTAAATTATTTCATTTATGCTTTCCTATCTAATTTAAGAAATAATATATTTACTGTGAAGATGTATCAGATGAGAAAAGAATATGTGTTATTACTACTGTGATGCATGGAAACATTTTGAAATTTTACACATTATTCCTCTCTCAGTTTACCCAGATGGCAGAGTATGTATCTCAATTCTTCATGCTCCTGGTGATGATCCCATGGGTTATGAATCCAGTGCAGAGAGATGGAGTCCAGTGCAAAGTGTTGAGAAAATCCTGCTCTCCGTTGTATCCATGCTGGCAGGTGAGATAATTTGATAATTTTCGTTTTTTCAAAACCACTTATATTTTTTCATCTTTTTTCTTTTTTCATGTGTGAAAGAATCTTTTTACTGAAAATTTGGGTTTAGGACAACAGCTTCTTTATTCTAGGGGAAATATAATATGATATTTGTTTGATAAATAACACAACTATGCCACATAGTATGTCCTCTTCTCTATCTTTATGAGTATAGATAGAACTAGGATTCAGATGTAAGAGTTTTATTAAATGATAAAGACTGAGGTTGAATTCTGTTCTTATAATGTTAATGGATAGGTGGCCTTCCTCATGTATTATTGTTTAGTTATTAGTTTTCTCTGCTGATGAGGTTATATATATAGTCTGGTAATTTATCTATATTTGATGGGTAGCATGCTTCTAAGCATGGAATCAAGGACGATTCCAAAACTATTGTCTCACATATTTCAAGAAATCCAATTTGTGCATTGTGGATTTTCCTACCATAGTATCAACATGGTAGAGTGTTTTTCCATTCTTCAGGATTAGCTATGTGAAAAGTTACAGACGAATAGTGATAGAGATTTATAAGTGGACTGCCTAGGTTTAGGGACCAGTTCATTAGATTTGGTGGTGATCTTTTGGGCTGATGAAAAGGCTGTATATGTGTACTATTTTTCTTTTTCTTATTTTTCTCTCTGGTGGTATCATAAATAATTGGAAGAAGTACTTCTTCCCACTGTTTTAAGAAAAAGAAATTTTGATCTGAAATATTGTAAAATGTTTTTTATTGTAAATAGGCAATTGATGACAATTTAAAGTATAGCATATCAGCCAAGTGGCATCAATAGAGGAGGGATTACAGAAAATGTACAAAAAAAAAAAAAAAAAATGTGTTTTGATGTGCTGATTTGGTTTGAGCTCCATGTTAAGTATTCAGTGAGTATTTGGCATATAGAAAATCACAAAGAGTACATAATGACCATCCCATTCTTTTTTTTTTTTTTTCTTGAATACTGGTGATCGATCATCTTAAAAGCCCTTCCTAATCTCAGTAAAAAAACTGTTTTTGTCTCCATCGGCCTCCACATGCATTATGCCTGCAGAGCTTATGCCATTTTCAGCCTTGTTTATTCAGTGGTCAGTAAATATTTGACATCACCATGAGAATCACATCTTCTGGTTTTAAAAGATCATGCCCATTTACACCCATCTGATCAAAAGTACTAGGCTTTGAAAAATAAAAAGAGGTGGGTAGAGGGGTGTATTGTCTATTTTTTCATAATTTTTGGGCCCTGAATCAGAAAAAAATGACATTAGAAGTGTAAAGTAGTACTCTCACACACACACACACACACACACACACACACACACACACACACACACACACACACACACACACACACACACACACACACACACACACACACACACACACACACACACACACACACACACACACACACACACACACACACACACACACACACACACACACACACACACACACACACACACACACACACACACACACAAATGTGCTCTTTGTGAAAATTGGAAAACTGCTGGAGTTGTCAGTAGGGGCTCAAATATAGCATTGGGTATTTAGGGTCAGGTACAGTCATGAAAGTAGATAAAAACTATCAGCTAGGGTCTGATAGCTTTTCTAGTCTTAAAGTGGTTTCTGTTATCAGGTATGACGGTCTAAAGACGGACGTGACTCATATTTTTTTTTCTTGTGATTTCCAGCAAACATGTCTTTCTTCCTTCTTGTTGATCAAATCTACTAACGGTTATATTTCACTATCATGACCAGAAATAGTTGTTGAGTTTTAATATAAAGTAGTTCTAGATTAGAGTTAGGGAGATTTTATCAGTTGTTTTAATTCTGGAAAAACAATGGCACTGTTAAACTTTGAATCTATTAATGCTGATACTGATATTTACAAACAGTTGATAGGACATTATGAGAAGGAATTGTACCAGTATATTGCCAAATTTATATTCAGTATATTCCTTCAAATTACAGATCTTTGAATTTCAGATTGCCATTCATTTGAGATCATTGTTTTTTTTTCTATATTTGAAATATACATATCACATTAAATCCATGATGGTAGCATAACTGAAATTTCCCATCCAAGCTTGTCCAACAGAAAGGATCTCCTTCAGAGTACGAAGATCCAATGATAAGCCATTGATCCTTCAAGTCCATTTTATAAACTTATGAGACATCTTCCCCCTTCCCCTTTGGCCAGAACCCAATGATGAAAGCAGTGCGAATGTGGATGCAGCAAAGATGTGGCGAGATGATAGGGACCAGTTCAACAGGATAGCCGAGAGATTGGTCCGCAAGACTCTGAATTTGCCCTACCCGTAGTAGAAGGTGACCATTAATATTAGAGATTACATAGAGAGAGAAAAATATATGGATATTATTTTGTTGAAAATGAGGAGAATGGACTGTTTACTGTTTGTTATCGAGGTTTGGTGATCAGAGATATTTTAGATATTGTGTCTAAAAGATCATTTGTCCTTTCTTTCTCATTGTCAGACTTTTTTATACGTTCCCTTTCTTAAATATTATGTGGCCAAAGCCTTCAGCAATAAGTAGCTGGTTAGAATTGTAACAATTATTAAGAATATTCAAAGATTTTCCTAAATATTTGTATGAAATGATTTTATCTCTTCCTTGAAACTCTTTAGAGAAAAAATTGATAGTGCTTTAGAGTAAGTTTATGTTAGGGATTATTTATAGCTAGGTTTAATTTCAGACCAGTGAAAATATTCTTGTGGAGGCCTGTACTGGACTACAAATATTGTTATATATTATAAATTCCCTCAAGTGAGTGGTTATTGAAGATAATTTTTTTGAAGTCAAGGCTTTATGTTATTACTTGTAATAAATGTTATAATTCAGTGGAAAAGATCATTTAATAACCTCTGTGAGCAGATAAGTATTTGAAGATGTATGCTAGCTTAATCTAGCATAAAATGCCATCAAAAATATTTTGGCTTAAAGCAGGGGTGACGGGAATGACTTGTTACAAGATTACAAGGCTCTTGGACAGTCATTATACTTGGTGGGCATTTAGAAGGGACTCTTGTATTTATTTCCAACAGTAAACCAGTGTGGCATGTACCATATGTGAGCCATGACTGACTGAATGCTGGCTACAGGGAGGATACTATTTTCGTGCTTGGGATCCTATTTCTGCCTGTGACTGTGGGTCAGGGTGTATTACAGAAAACCAAATATATGAAAATATAAAAAAAAATACACAAATAACAAAATATTGCTTATTATTATTGAATATTGCAGAAAAGTTATCATCTTGATACAGTATATCAAATAACCAATACTAACCTTGGAAAATGGCAAAATACAAAACAAAACACACATGCAGAAAAAGAGATAACAACATTGCAGAGGAGAGGCAAGGAGTCTTAACATCACACATGAGTGTTTGTGTACGCCCAGCATTCCAGTCATACCCAATCAGTCAAAATATTCTATAGGATTTTTTAAGATTTAACAAAGAAGAAAGCAATGGAGAAACATTTATTATTGTTTTAATGTTCTGGACATACTTCACAGGGTGTTCAATGAAAAGCTGATAATAAATTACTATTACTGAAGTACTAAAGTTAACAGGTAAGAAAAATTGTCTACTACTTTGTTTACTTCCATATAAACCACTTTATGTTTTGAACGAGGTATGAATCAAAGAAACCATCTTTTTTATCTATTTTTATTAATGGTCAAATCAATTGATATGCAGAAAGTAATAACCATCTATGAACAGTTGAACATAGTGACAAGAGATTTGGCAATGAAAAAAATGCTAAAAATCATTAAAAAATCTGTTTAACATTATTCATAATGGTAAAAAAAGGCCAAAATGAGTGGCATAATCATTCTCTTTCATGTCACTGTTACATTACTATTTATCCATGCTACTGTAGGTGATTAATTTCAATAAAAATAAACTGAAGTTGCATATTTCTTTTTCTCTCCACTTTCTTCTAATGGTTGATGGGAAATGTTCAACTATTACATTTACTGGTCTAAAGATTCATTGTGGCTATAGTATTCTGCAGTATATTACAAACAATAACTGGAATAATTTTCAGTACATTACTACCTTTTCAACTGTTACCAACAACATCACAGAAAGTACAATAAGTGGTAAAGAACAGGAACCCTTTCACAGAATTTTGATGGCTTACTACAGGTGATGTTCAAATATTCTTAGTTCTGATCTTCAATGCAAAATAGGATTTCCAATGCCATGTAGCAAAAGTGTATATGAAACAGACAAAAGCTAAAAAATATATCGTAAATGCATCAGTATATTGTGGTTTGATGAAGAAGTTCATGAAAAAAGGATAAAGTATGCCTTATATTTATGCATTACCCATACACTGTAAGCCTGATGCACTTCTATAATTAAATACATTGATAAAAAGATTTTTTTTTCTGTTTTACATCATTCAGCTTTTTTCTTCCATAAAGTGAACTATCTGACAATTTCACTTGTAAATACCTGCACTAACAAACTACATTCTCTATACATACTTTCAGTGTCAGAATTTAGTAGTATTAATGTTCAGCCATATAATGCAAGCTATTACTGATGATAAACTGCCTTCTGTCACTGGGAAGAAACTCTAACTAGAAAAGAAGTAGGCACTTTTATTATCAAATATTTATAACTAAGCACATATACAGCATCAAGAAAAGATTAATATTTGCACTTGAATGCTTTGGAAAGTTGAACAAGAGTGTATGTCCAGGGGGTGGGGGGGAAGAAAAAAAAAAAAAAAAAAAAAAAAAAAATCAACTCAAACAAACAAAAAGCCGAGTTCTGTAACTCAATTTGAATTCAAAAGGTCTAGTATAACACCAGAAAGAAAAGAATGTTAAATCTATTATCAACAAAGTTGCTAAAACATGTTTATTTGCTCTTCTCATCTTTAAAATGTAAAGGCTGGTTCCAATATTTATTTTTTATTTCATTTTATAGCTTTCCCACATACATACACATAGATAAAGTTTAATTCTTCCACTCACACCTTATGTGGTATTTGCTCCTGTTGCCCCTTAGATTAAACTTTTTTTGTGACAATGCTCACTTCACTGCAGTTGCACTTCCTTGCACACATTAATTTTTCTTTCCTATAAAAGAACATTTGCTAAAGAAACAATCTCAGAAGGCAACACGTCAACAGACAAATGATACACATCCCTTATACGATAGTCAGTATAAATAGTTCTTTACACACAGGGGTACATAATTTGCTTTGCTGATAAAAATAGTGATTCATTAGGTTAATTTTTCCTTCCGTTTATTTGGGCGTGATCTGGTCTTCTGCTGTGCCCCCTGGTTGTGGCTTGTGCTTCCTCCGCCAAAGAGGGATGTCATGATCTCTGAAAGTTCTGGAGTGTCCATCTTGGGCATTTGCATCTGTTCCATCTCCTTGCGCGTCTCAGGGTCGTTGAGTCTTGGCAGAATCATCATGAGGGCAAGTGGGAGGACAGTCATCAATACCATAGGGTTCATGAGGAAGTCCGTTATGCGTAGTTGCTCACGCTCAAGGAAGTAGCGGTAGGGTCCCAAGGACTTCATTCTCAGAGGATGTGGCATCTATTGCATATAGTGATTTATAATTAGTGATTCAGAATTGGCATCTATTGCAGATAGTGATTTATAATTAGTGATTCAGAATTTGCAAGTACAACTGAGGCTCATTGACACCAGGTAATATATATTATAAATATGAAATAGTCAAATATAAAGGGAGAAATTAAGCTACATTCGTTTGTAATATGTTGATGTTTGCAATACACTGAGCCTTGTTTCTATTTTTGAAACGTATATGTCCTTTGAGGATCTTGGAAGTGAAATATTTTTAAAAATGCATACCATATAATAAGGAAAGGAAAAGAATGCAAACATTAAGGCTAAGTTGATGAAAATATTCCTAGGGATTTAAACAGACCTTGCTCAAAGTCTGTGTGATTTTTTGAGGAAACAATTCGCCAATGAACACTTCATAAACCCAAAGGATATTATCATCATAACTTCATATATTTTAATTACAATCTAACATAAAAATTGACATTCTAAATTTTTCATTTTCACTGTTATCCATGATATATTCATGAACATTTTTTTTCTTACATAAAAAATAAATAAGTATATGGAAAGACTATTCATAGAATACGCTGTTTTTTTCACAAACACACAATTAAAAGCATATCACATGGAATAGAATTCTTGCTTCAGTAACTACAATATTTTTGAGAGTGAATAAAAGATATGTTTTTCTTCTCAAGCTGTAATAGGCTGATGAACACAAATAAAAAAAACACTACTGACATGAACAACGAAGCATCAAAACAACTTATAACAGGAAGAGGATTGTATAGCAGTCTCTGGCTCTTACCTGCACAACATTGGATGGCTGGATGTGATTCACAGCCCTAGCTCTTATTTTCCCCTTTGAGTTGATGTCAACACGCAGTGGCTCGTATATGAAGGTGGGATTCATCACCTGGACGACATACGACCCCGATGGGACATTGTTGATCACAAAGGACCCATCCTCCCTGTAATAGCAAAGTGAGTTATGTACTTTGAGCACTATTCTAAGAAAACAATAGGATGTATTATATCTCTCTTACTCAATTATTCTACACATTCATGGATAAATTATTTATAGAAGCCCGAGGGCCAATAAATGAATACACACTGAAATTCGGCAGTTGCGGTAGGATATCTAAAAAGTAGAGTGAAAGCAAAGAAAAGAAAATATATAAGGAAAGAAAAAGGGAGAAAAGAAAAGAAAACGTAAAAGCAGTGTGTAATCTATATGAACTAAATACTCAATCTGACTTATAACAAATTCTATATAAAAAGCATGCTATCATTAATTTCCACACAGGTGAAAGGAAGGTAAATCGGTTCACCACTGCTTTTCCATAACAATGGTGACCCAATTCATCGAAAAAGCCTTCACCAGGGGGAAAAAATGCTCTAGAAAGTCACCTAAATCATTTTTTTTTTTTTGGAAAGCAACTGATGCTTATCAAGGCGGCATTCATACCCATGCAGCCTTTTCTTCTTCTCCTCTAATGTAGCTTTTTTTTTTTTACTTCAAATAACCTATACTTGTACATCTTATGTGTCATCTACTTATCTTTTTTATACTATTTACTTTGTGCAAATGCACATCAGGTTTTTGTAAAGAATAGCATAAAACTATCAAAACACGTATAAAGTTTATTAAAATATCAAAAATACAAGAATGCATAGCATACATGAATTCTAAAAGTCAGACAGTGAAATTTACAAAATAATTGTCTTCACAAGCGCATAGTAATACCTGAACTAGGAATGAGTTAAGCGGTAATAGTACTGTAAATATTTGTGATACAAATATGGCAAAGAAAAAAAAAAATGGGTTGATCTTCTCTCTTATCTGTAGTGTATCTCCTTTATTTATTATCGGGACTTAACACATCAAGATCATCGGCTGTGATTGCTACGGAAATGATCTTCAGATTTATTCTCGTCACACGAGAATAAATCTGATGATATAAATATTGTCTGGGAAGTCCTGATTGTCATAATTGAAAAAAATAACCAAATCATTTATCTATGCCTTAAGCTTTTGATACTAGTACAGTATATATATATATATATATATATATATATATATATATATATATATATATATATATATATATTAATATCTAATTCTACATTCAATCAATCTATGCAAAAGCTCAAGCAAAGCTATACGAGCTATGCAAGACAATATTCATAGAGCCATCTTGCTCATGCTTCAGTTCATAGTTTATAGTCTAGTTCTCAGACACAGGAGCACTTTCCTCACTCTCCAGTGTATACTTTAGTTAACATTAGCTTCTTAGAATCTTTAGAAGGCTTCTGTTCTGGCAAAAAGGCTTTTTTTTTTTTGTTCTTTGCAGGAAAAAAAATGGATCAATAGTATGCATATCTAATAAACGAATTCCATACAAAAAAGTGCACCTCCATTGGAAAGTAGTAAGAGTAGTAAGATATCAATATTGCATCTCTCATCATCATCACTCACGTCCCCTTGATCTTGGAATAGAATTCCTCGTGATCATAAGAAATTAACATTAGTTCATTTAATTTGGAAAACATATAAGACCTGTGGGCTCACCGGAAGGACAACTCTCTATTTATATCTCTCGGCTCCTACGCCTATTTCTTCCTCCACCACCCGCCTCCCGCTGCCACACCCACTATCATCCACAGCGATAAGAGTGCGTTCCGAGTCATCTTTGGAGTCGAAAAAGGGAAAAATGGGAGAGCGTCTGTTCACTATGACATCGGTTTGTTGACATTCGTGGCTCCGATCGTCTGCTGTCAACGTCTGCCAGCAGACCGGATAAGACAAAGAGAAAAATGTCCTTGCATCCAAACCACTGCCATTCAAAAGGATTTAGTAATATATAGTATTTAATAATTACTTAATTTCTATATGTTTTTTGTTCACTAGTAAATCTAAAGGAAAACAGGTGTCGTCTGCTGCTAACATAAACCAAAAAACTATGGATCAAAGGTAAAAATTACACCTATATTGTGTTTATAGCCATGTAAATGACTTAACATGATATTAGATATAAATAACTATAATAATTTGAATAATTCATTTGTCTGAAAGGTTTGACCAAAATCAGTGTCGTCTGCTATCATCGCCTTCCATCATTCCATGTTCCATCTAATAATAACAAGGTGAACAAATCTTTACAGTACACATTATTCCTTTTATTGAAATCCATAATAATGACATGTCTCTAGAAAATATGATGGGCTGCTGCTTGCTTATAGTCATATAAACAGATAAATGCGTGATACCCAGTGAGCATGTCCCATATAGAAACAAGGATAGGAGTCTATTTCATACGTCTTCTTAATAAAAAATGCTTTAAATGATGATCATAACCTATGATACACGGATTGAACCTCATGGAAATCTATATCACAAGTGAAATATATGAGTAAGGAATGATAGAGGCTACAAATACAGAAAGATGTATGCGAACAGACTATTCCTGTTAAAGACGCGGGTCGTTGAGGTGGTCCCTGGACGTGTTTCGGATCTCCGAGTCTCGTGAAATAAAGAGAATTTTACACACTTGAGGTATATTTTTGTGTGTTTTTCTATATTTTGAAGCAGTTAATGTCCCAAGCTATAGCCCAGCGGGTTAACTTGTGAGAATCATTCCCCTTTATTGTTATTTTTTTGGTATTTGAAAAGAGGGATTTCTGTTCTTCGATTCCTTTTATTTTTATCCGACGGAGATCGCGAAATATACTTATGTTGCTTTTGGGAAATTGTGCTGAGATATTTTGTAGGCAAGCATAGTTCTTCAGAGATTTTAGGCGAAAATCGTGTTACACTGAAAATTCTGTGGGTCTATGATTTAGAGAGAGATCTGCCCCACTTTTTTTCTCCCGATATAGGCCTGTGAAACTATGATTTCAAAGAAAGAAAAAGAAAAGAAAATGAAATTGTGTTTATTGTTTATCTTCTCTTTATGAGAAAGCTATTCACAAATTCAGAGAAGTGGAAAGGTTTTGTGCTGAGCATTATTTTTTGTAGTCTTAAAAAATGCACAGTATTAATTTGCTCACTTTATTAAAACCAAAAGTCCTTCTATTAAGATGCACAGGAATAATATGTAGGATGCAGTTAATTACAATTGTGAATTGATACCAGTTACCATAGTACTCATTATTAATTTGGTAAAAGTTGGTCTGCTGTTTTCCAATCTCTAATTTGGTGTAGGTGCTTCACGCGCAGGGTGGTGTGAAGCGATGGTGTGGTAGTCTAGGTAGTGTTAAGAGCTTGCATGCCTTTTCGCTTACAGCTGCCACCGCTGGCTAGCCTAGTGTGAAAAAGGGAGCAGCACTGCATAAGCCTCCCCTGCCAGTTCATAGCCTCTCCATCATCGAGACTCCCTGCTGTGCCTCCTCGTGGCCTCCCATGGAAACTGGGTGCCTTGCGGTTCCAGGCTAAACTCAGGGGGATCTCGGAGCAGCAGGAGGCCCCAGAGGTTCAGGGTCATGGCCCACCGGCGTGTGGACATGCCCTGGCCCTGTACCAACTCCTGCCCCTAGACCCCCTGGGGTTAATGGGAGGCTCGGGGGAGGTGGGCCTTGCCGAGAGAGTCCTGGGTGGAGGAGGCCTGTGGGTCGACCTAGGAAGTCGTGGCTTGGGCAGATCGATCAAACCTGTCATGAGGAGTTTGAGATGGGCCGAGTCCCTGCCTGGCGACTTTCCTTGAGGGATCCTCGCAGGTACAAGCAAAGGGTGGATGCGGCTATGCGCCCCTGTCGGCGTTAGCTCCGCAATGATGATGATGAATTTGGTGTGAATGGGACAAAGCAGTATATCTGATACTGTTTAGCAACTTTTCTCCACCTCTAGGGCCTGAGAGCTATTCCCTGCTATTTAGCTGAACATCCTTCTACCCCACTATCGCTTCTCCCATGTTTCAGGGTGGCTTCTCATCCCACTCAGTCTGTGGTCATTATCGTTATTATTTTTGCTATGCAAAAATAATAACAATAGATAATTTTTTCACTTTTGATACTATATTGTTCCATAACTATTTGAAATACCATCTTACATATACTGCTTTTTGGAAAGGAATGAATGAGAACGAATATATTCACAATACAAGAAATGTATTTTACCGGTTTCGATTAAATCTTCATCAGGAATACATGTTCATGTATTTCTGACGCAGATATAATCGAAACCGGTAAAATACATCTCTTGTATTGTGAAGATATTCGTTCTCATTCATACCATTCCACATTTGTCAACATGAATATGGTTTATATACTGCTTTATATAATTAAGCCCTTCAAATGTGAAAACCGTAATCTCGAGGGTAAAAGGTGAAAACGTGAGGTTATTAGAAATGCAAGAGCCTGTGGGGGTTTCATTAATTACAAGTTTTGTGATTGCCAAGGATTTTTAAAGTAAGTGATTAGAGTATGACTGTGTGAAGCATCATTTTGCCCTCTGCTTTGTAAATTGTGAATTACCAGAGGTCATCCAATCTCCAAGATGAAAGTTTAAATTGGTTTCTTATTTAAAAAGGTAGGGTGACATTAGGTATCTTGCCAGGATGTACATAGTGCAGGTTTGTTGGTCTTTGCCAAAGTTAATTACAGCTTTATACAGGTGACTCTCCTAAATGTAATTTATGTTCTAAGTATAGGTTTTAGTCTTGCCTTAAAGAATTAAGGATAATCTTATTATTTGTAAATATTCTTATCCCCCAGAGAGTGAGCTAGACATTGATATTTTATTGTGGAAGGGGAGAGAATAAAATGTTGCCTTGTAAGATTTTATATATGCCTTTTCAGGTTCTCTCAGTGGCACCAAGCTTGGAGTTAGGTTGCTGTTGAAGTCCTGGAATCAGCCTGTCAAGCTCTGTCGTTTCAGTTTTGTGACTTGAATTCAGAAAAATTACGCATAACCTACATTCAGATAAACCAAAGATGGAGGCAAGAAATTTATTTAAGAAAAGAAAACAAGTAGAGAGACCCTGTAGAGACCCAGGCAGGTCATGATAAAGGGAAGAAGGTGCCTTCTGAAATGTTATCAAAAAGGAAGCCGAATGCTTTGGCAGTTCCTCAAAAAACTGTTTTGACTGAGGTTGATGTGAGCAAGCACAGTGGTAGGGTAAGACTAAAACCACTGGAGTTTTGGAATTTTGAGAGGGTGGAAGTTAATAGAACAGATGATGGAAAACTACAAGTAATACATTACAAGCAGGACTTTCCTTCACCAAAGCAAAGGAAGAGAGGAACGAGAGCAAGTGTTCAGTTAAAGCAAACTTTTGTCAGAAGGAAACCATCAAAAAGATCAGCAACCCTCTCATCACATAGTTGCACTCCATCCAAAAGTCCTCAGTCCTCATTAGTAGGGGGACACTTGGTTCTCAAAGAGGAAGAAACCAGTGCTTCTTTGGTACCAAAGAACAGTTCAAATGTTTGCAATAAACTCTCAACAATGGCAATTGAAGATATAGAGAAACAGACCAAAGCTTTATTTCCATTCTTGAGGAGGGTGATAGAAGGCCAGGAATCTAATAAAAGGCACAATGTTTTTTTGCGGGGCGGGAGGGAACTGCGGGAAATGACAAGTGAACTGATCTACCATCCTTATTCCGAAGATCAAATACTGTACATAATTGATTTTTTAATTGAACAATTCTCCTCACATATCCAAAGACTCTATGGAAAAAGTAGTGTCAATAAGTACATCTGGAAGGTGTTGGCCCCAACATTGCTTATCAGAATTGTTATGGAGAAAGAAAACCTTACCTGTTTAGAGGCAGAACAACTTTTGATTAAAACTTCTCTTGGGTGTACTTTATAATTTTTCCATTGGCACTAGGTGAATTATAAACCTAAACCAAGTACAAATATTGTTTTATTTCCAGATAACTATGTTTTAATATTTAGTTAATATAATATCTAAGACTGATGATGCAGAGTTGTTCTACTAAACAGATTTATTTAAGACTATAGCTAAAAGAAATTTAGCTTTATGTTCATGAGAGGAGAGTTTTCCTTACATGTTTTAATTCCATTCTGAATTACAAAATTATAAGATGATGCATAGGGAGTTAGCATACTGTATATACACAACAGATTTTATTTTAGTAGTGAAGTGTAGGCTCAAAGACAGCAATTTTTATATAGAAGAAATTATTATGATATAAGGAAGTAAGCTTTATTTTATTTCATACATGGAGCTGATGCCGGTAGCGAGAATAACCTCCTTTTCCGGGACTTTGCTAGGTCCCAGAAATTGAGGATTTCTGGCTCCTGGTACCAGCGCCCAGACCCACATCGCTGGACATGGTACAGTGATGCGGGTAACGCAGCCAAGGAGATCGACCACATACTTGTTAGCACTCGTTGGAGGATCCTTCAGAATTGCAGGGTGTACAGGAGTGCTGAGTTCTGTGGTACTGACCATAGATTGGTTGTGGCTACCCTCCGGGTCCACTTCAAAACCCCCCAGCGGTCAAATGATCACCCTAGGGTGTTTCATTTGGACAGGCTGAGGGAGGGGGAGTGTGCCCGCGGGTTTGCTGAGGCAATCTCTGATCGTTTCGCAGTGCTTGGCAGTCTGACAGACCCTGTTCTTCTGTGGGATACCTTTAAGCGTGAAACGCTTGATGCAGCTCAAGATACGATTGGTGTACGCCCGAGAGCAGTACAGAATTCCATCTCGCAGGAGACACTGGAAGCCACAGATGCATGTCGTGCGGCTCGTCTGACAGGGGATCGGGAATTGCACCGTTCTCATGTGCGCAGAACTCGGTCCCTGTTAAGAAGGGACAAGGAACAGTTTTATTAGGAGTCTTGCAGAGGAGGTAGAAGGCCATTTCTTAGTAAATGACCTTCGTCCTGCATACCAAGCCCTGAGAAAGCTGAACTCCAAGCCCTCTTCACAGGTGACAGCAGTTCGCTCAGTAAGTGGTCAGATCGTTTCAGATCCTGTTGCGGTGCGGGACGTTGGGCTGAGTATTTTGAGCAGCTGTACCAGGTTGACCCACCAACAGTTAACTTGGATGCGGGTAGTGTCGAGATCCCGCTGGATCCACCTATCAGTGAGGACCCTCCCTCCCTAACTGAAGTTAGGGGGGCGATTTCCAAGCTGAAGAGTGGTAAAGCAGCTGGTATCTGCGGCATACCAGCTGAACTGTTAAAGGCTGGTGGTGAACCTATGGCACGGGGGTTACATGCTGTCCTGGCTGCCATCTGGCAGTCCGGTTCCGTTCCTCCTGACCTGTTGAGGGGTGTGGTCATCCCTCTCTGGAAGGGGAAGGGGGACCGTTGGGACTGCAGCAATCACCGAGGCATCACACTGCTCAGTGTACCAGGCAAGGTTCTCGCCCACATCCTTCTGAGACGTATCAGAGACCATCTACTGAGGCACCAGAGACTGGAGCAATCCGGATTCACTCCTGGTAAGTCCACAATAGACCGTATCCTCGCGCTTCGAGTCATTGTAGAGCGCCGTCGTGAGTTCGGGCGTGGGCTGCTTGCAGCCTACATCGACCTCAAGAAGGCGTTCGATACGGTGCATCGGGAGTCACTTTGGGAGATCCTGAGGCTGAGAGGAATACCAACAAGGATTATTGGACTAATAGCAAGCCTGTATACTGGTACTGAAAGTGCTGTAAAGTGTGGTGGGGGCCTGTCGAGCTTCTTTCCTGTTAGTTCAGGAGTGAGGCAAGGCTGTGTCCTTGCACCAACTCTTTTCAACACTTGCATGGACTGGATACTGGGCAGAGCTACTGTTCAAAGTCATTGTGGGGCAACGCTGGGCAATATCAAGGTTACAGACCTTGACTTTGCTGATGACGTTGCATTCTATCTGAGTCTTTGGAAACCCTAGTGGCGGCTCTCGATGCATTTAGCAATGAAGCGAAGCCCCTGGGTCTAGAGGTCTCCTGGACCAAGACCAAGGTCCAGGAATTTGGGGACTTGTTAGGAGAACCTGTTCAGTCGGTACGTGCTTGCGGCGAGGACATTGAAGTCACAGAGAGCTTACATACATACCATAACTCTCTCAGTGTCAGAATCCCCTTTCCCTGGCTGTCATGAACTCTCAACGTGTTTTTGAGATGTCGGTTTGGCAGAAACAAGCTACTTTTCAAGGCCCTGATAATGCGGTATAGCGAAACCTGGACATTGTCCTGTGCCTTGGAGGCTCGTCTTGAAGCCTTTTGTAATAGGTCCTTGCGCCAGATCATGGGGTACTGTTGGCGGGACCACGTGTCCAACCAATGGTTGCACCGTGAGACTGGCACAAGACCTGTTATCTGCACAATCCGTGATCGCCAACTCAGGCTATACGGCCACCTGGCTCGCTTTCCTCAGGATGATCCTGCCCATCAGGTCGTCTCTGTTCGAGACAACCCTGGGTGGAGGAGGCCTGTGGGACGACCGAGGAAGTCATGGCTTGGGCAGATCGACCAAACCTGCCGTGAAGAACTAGAGATGGGCCGAGTCCCTGCCTGGCGTCTAGCCATGAGGGATCCTCGTAAGTGGAAGCGAAGGGTGGATGCGGCTATGCGCCCCCGTCGGCGTCAGCCCCCATGATGATGATGATGATACATGAGAGTATGTCTTGACATTCTTGAGTTATAAAGAACATGGTGATATTAATTGGTTTATGAGTACTGGTGAAAGTGCTTTCATACTAGTCCTGGGTTTCTCAAAGTATAGGGGATAAGCGAATAGTGATGTTGATGATGTTAATGGTTAATAATTAAATTAAGAGTGCATATACAGACACTGGTTAAAAAAGACAATAATTTTAAGTGAGATGGCAGATAAATATAAATATAATTTGTTGATGTAAATTATGATTATGATTGTGAAGGCAATAAAAGATTTGGTTAATCTTTAAGGTATGGACACACTAAATAAGATATTCTTGCAGAGCACAAGAAATAATCTGCAGACACGAACAGTAATGCCACAAATAAATGGAAAGGGTCATGGAAAGCACCGCTCTTAGCCTTAGTCCACTCGGTGCTCCTGAGCTGCAAGTATATCTTGCTGTGCATACAAGGTGAAAACAACCCTCTCCTCGGGCAGTTGCCCAGTCACAGCAACTTAGATTGATGAATATGTTTTTTGATGTGGAGTTTGGGACCTAGTCTCTGGCGAGTGCATTCATACTATAAAGAATTACCAATATACCAAATTTAGTTGGGATAAAAAAATATCTTTGTACCAAGCACTATACCTCCATATGGATGTAGTGTAGATATATTGTATATTCATTATCATATAAAAATTCTGATTTTTCTCAATAAAATCTATTGATATTACTGTTATTTTCGCTGTACCTGAACAGGAGGAACTGGAATTGGATGATTAAACCTAATAGAGAATAATGTAATGAAAAGTTCAGAGATAATACTATATTGCTTATAATGAAAGGATTTATATATTTTTTTATTTTGATATGATTAGTATTAAACTGCAAAAGGAATTACTGTTTATCATCCTGCCTCTGCTCTCCTCTTCCCTCTCATCCTCTCTCTCTTTCTCTCTCTTTCTCTCTTCTTTCTCTTTCTCTTTCTCTTTCTCTTTCTCTTTCTCTTCTCTATCTCTATCTCTATCTCTATCTCTATCTCTCTCTTCTCTCTCTCTATTCTCTCTCTCTCTCTCTCTATCTCTATCTCTTCTCCTTTCTCGTTTCTCTTCTTTCTCTTTCTCTATCTCTATCTCTATCTCTTCTCTCTCTCTCTCTCTCTCTCTCTCTTCTCTCTCTCTCTCTCTCTCTCTCTCTCTCTCTCTCTCTCTCTCTCTCTCTCTCTCTCTCTCTCTCTCTCTCTCTCTTCTCTCTCTCTCTCTCCTCTCTATCTCTCCTCTCTCTCTCTCCCTCTCTCTCTCCTCTCCTCCCTCTTCCCTCCTCCTCTTTCTCTCTCCCTCTCTCTCCCTTCCTCTTCCTCATCCTCTCTCTCTCATCTCTCTCTCTATCTACTCTCTCTCTCTCTCTCTCTCTCTCTCTCTCTCTCGCTTCTCTCTCTCCTCCATCCGTCTCCCTCTCTTCTCTCCCTCTCCCTCTTCCCTCGCCTCTCTCCTCTCTCTCTCTCTCTCTCTCTTCTCTTCTCTCTCTCCTCGTCTCTCGTCTCTCTTCTCTCACCTCTCCCTGCTCCCTCTCCCTCGTCCCTCTCCGTCCTCGTCCCTCTCTCTCGTCTCTTCTCCTTCCTCTCTCCTCGTCTCTCTCATCTCGCTTCTCTCCGGGTCGCTCTCTCTCCTGGTCTCATCCCGTCTCCCCTCTCCCGGTCTCCCCGCCTTCATCATCTCTCTTCTCTCCTCTCTCATCTTCTCTCTCTCTTCTCTCCTCTCTTCGTAGATCTCTCACTGATAGATATGTAACTCGCTGTGCTTCTCTCTCTCTCTCCTCGTCCTCTTCCTTTCTCTGATCCTCTTCTCTTCTGAGAGTCCGGCCTCTGCTCATCCCTCTCTCCCTGGCTCGGTGCGGTCTTCTTTCGTCCGCCTCGTGCGTCCTGTCTCTCGCGCCCTCTCTCTCTCTCTCCCCCTCCGTCTTGCTGTGTCTCTCTCTACGTCTCTCTCTCTCTCTCTCTCTCTCTCTCTCTCTCTCTTCTCTCTCTCTCTCTCTCTCTCTCTCTCTCTCGTCTCTCTCCTCTTCTCTTCTCTCTCTCTCTCTCTCTCTCTCTCTCTCTTCTCTCTGCTCCTCTCTCTCTCTCCATCCCTCCTCTTCCCCCTCCCCCCTCTCTCTCTCCTCTCCCTCTCTCCCTCTCTCTCCCTCTCTCTCTGACTAACTAGCTCCCTCTCTTCTTCTCTCTCCTCACCCTTTCCCAAATTATAATGAATGCATATTGGAAAAATATCTAGGATAACCAGTGACTTCCTGGTAACTCAGTTTAACAAAAAGTTTTCATTTTTAAGACAAAAATATTAGTATGTCAAAAAATAGGAAGACTAATAAAAAAAATGTATTTACTTATAATAAGTGTTTCATGAATGTTTCACTCAGCAAAAATGAAAGACAGAAATCCATATGAATCTCACAGGAAAATGACTATCATTTCAAATAAGGATTTTAAGTAAAATAACAAATACGATTATACATACCTTGTTTTGATAAAATAACACCAAGAAAAGGGTGTACACCCAAATGCAACCCAACATGTAGTGAAAAATATAAAGAGGAAGAAATCACACAGATAATTTATTATACAAAGAATAATGAAACTTTTCAAAATGCTTAATAATGATCAAACAGTTCATAATGTATTGTCATGTTTTTCACTCAGCATTTTCCTGTATGCTGACTGCTCGTTTTGCTTTACAGGATGTGGGTGTGTTTGCTGATGCTGGGGCTGTTGGCAGGGCTGCCATATCCCTGCAGAGCAATGGAGGCGCTGTCATCTCAGCTGTGGATTCTGGAATTGAAGGAAAGCCACAATAGAAGTATGGCTCGTAACAACATTTTCTTGAAAATCTTGTGGTACCCATTACAATTGATGCTTTTTAGAATTTCTTCTTTGTATTTGTATATATATATACATATGCAATGCTGTATCTCTCTCTCTCTCTCTCTCTCTCTCTCTCTCTCTCTCTCTCTCTCTCTCTCTCTCTCTCTCTCTCTTCTCTCTCTCTCTCTCTCTCTCTCTCTCTCTCTCTCTCTCTCTCTCTCTCTCTCTCTCTCTCTCTCTCTCTCTTTTTCTCTCTCTCTCTCTCTCTCTCTCTCTCTCTCTCTCTCTCTCTCTCTCTTTCTCTCTCTCTCTCTTCTCTCTCTCTCTCTCTCTCTCTCTCGCTCTCTCTGCTCTCTCTCTCTCTCTCTCTCTCTCTCTCTCTCTCTTCTCTCTCTCTCTCTCTCTCTCTCTCTCTCTCTCTCTCTCTCTCTCTCTCTCTCTCTCTCTCTCTCTCTCTCTCTCTCTCTCTCTCTCTCTCTCTCTCTCTCTCTCTCTCTCTCTCTCTCTCTCTCTCTCTCTCTCTCTCTCTCTCTCTCTCTCTCTCTCTCTCTCTCTCTCTCTCTCTCTCTCTCTCTCTCTCTCTCTCTCTCTCTCTCTCTCTCTCTCTCTCTCTCTCTCTCTCTCTCTCTCTCTCTCTCTCTCTCTCTCTCTCTCTCTCTCTCTCTCTCTCTCTCTCTCTCTCTCTCTCTCTCTCTCTCGCCTATCCTTCTCCCCCTATCCCCCTCTCCCCCTCTCCCCCTCCCCCCATCCATCCATCCATCCATTCAACTATCTGTATATCTGCCTATCTATGTATTTATTATTCACTGTAAAAAGCTTGGTGGCTGCTTTCCAAGTATGCTCAGTGTAATTGTATAGTTACAGTTGAAATTAAAAGGAACAAAAACAACTGAGATCATGCAACACATTCCATACGAATGGAAGGGCAGCGGCATTAGTTTGATTTTCTGGTTGAGGAATGTGGTCTATTGTGGATGAAATGTCTTAGGATCCGGTATAAATATACATTTTGCACAGAACAGAGAAAAACATTAATGGAAATCACAGACCCCACCGTCTGATTCTCAATAATGTTTCTTGCCTCTGACTGGTATTCTTCAGGAATTTTATTTCATTTTGGACAAGTCCCTTATGTATGTCCTGCATACATAGTGTCAAGGTAATCACAGTAGAAGGCAGTTATACCTATTTTTGACTCCAAAAGGAATCATACAAAAATGTTATAAAAATCCATCCTATCAAGGGCTTATCAGACTCCTTAGTGGTAAACACTTGTCATGTTAGGGGTAAAAAACACATTACATTTTGCAAGTTTGTCAGACCTTGTCAAAGGGAAGGCTTTCAGGCCTGGGAGTTGATTAATTGTCTCTCCACATTGGATTCTTGTGTTGGTGGATCCACTGCCAGTCCCACTTGGGCTTCCTGTACTCGTATATTTTTCTCAATAATGCCTTATGGGAGTTAGGTGAATTTTTTTTTGCCAAATATCTTGATTTGGCAGCTTAATGATTTTGAAAAAAGGGATGACTCAACTTATTCTGCTGCTGTCAATGCGCATGAATGATCATCTCTATTCGCTGATAGTCCTGACAAAGATCAGCCTTATTTCAATTTTACTCTCAGGTGTGAGCACTGGAAATCATGGTCAATACCTGTTGTAGGTCCTGCAATATGCCAAGTAATTTAGGTCAGCAACAACATATCCTTGTCAAATGTTGCTTAATATTTTCTGATTCATAGGAATGTCTTTATTGGATGGGTGAACATGTAGTTGCTACTTGACTTTCTTGGTAATATGACCATTAGTGAAGGTTGAATTCAAGAATGCACTTTCTACTTTTAGAATTACAGTCTAAAAGGTTGTGCTTTGAGTGAGGTTAATCAGAATTGTCCTAAAAAAATAAAATCCAAGGAGATAAGAACTGCTAGAAAATTTTATCATCTCTGCTCCTCCCAGATGTCACTTACCGACCGAGCTTATTAAATATGCCAGACCTCCCAAGCTGGCTACACTACTCATACTCTCCTGCTAATCGCTCTGGGTTTGTTTACGGAGTGCCACCTGAGGGTTTATCTGAATTCCAAGTGAGTGGTGCTTATTCTGAGAGGTTATTTATATAAACATTTTGCCTGTTTTATTAATTTTTATTTATTATTTATTTATTCATTTATTTATTGCTGTTTGTGAGCATGCAGTACAAAAATATTACTTCCTGACCAAGTTTCTAAGACAAACTTGCTTGATGTTAGAGGTTGAATATTATTATTTTTTTATTATCATTATTATAATTATTATTATTATATATTATTTTCTTTACTTTTCCACGTGAATTCGGCATGTTTACAAATACATGTAACTGGTTACTCTATTAGAAATTTGTCGCTGGTGCAATGTGCTTATTTTTGTAAAAGTCCTCATAGTTTTCAAATTTGTTTTGATTGTGCATTTATTTATTTATTGAGGTTATGATAAGATGTCTTTGTTGGAATGATGTATTGTTGATAGTTTTCTGATTTCTTGTTTAACCAGATGTACTCTAATCACTAGTCAACTGATTCTCACAATTTTTACGGTAGTGATTTGCTTAATAATTCCTTAACCCATAAAGGATGATGAATAGATATTGTCTTAATTTGGTTACATATGGCAAATGACAGAAAAGCTGTTTCACTGCTATATTTTTCAATGTGTTTATTACATTTTATTGAGTATTATATTTTTCCATTGTGTGGGCACACAATGTACAGCATTTTTGTACATAGGTCTGTGTGGTACAACTACATATATTTCTATATTGGTATTAGAGTTTCGTCCTTTTTTTCCCCCCATCTTGCACACATATGAAGTTCTGAATTTACTTGTCCTTTAGGGGTTAAATAACAGTGTTACAAAGTTCTGTTTTGCTAACTTTTTATATTGAGTTTAGTATAGTTGTAGTTTAGCTAACAGTTGTTCTGCTTAACCCATTCTTACTGGGTGATATCTTATTACATCATGACGTAAATTTCACTAATGCAGGGTGAAGTCTTATGATATCATGAGCTAGATCGACACCTCAGTAGCCTAGCAATGAGGAGGATAATAGCCCAGGAATGGAGCAGCAATAGCACTCTGACCTCATTAAACATTTCTTTTCTTGAATTCTACTGATTTTTAATGGGTGAAATAAATAAAATGATTTTCTTCCCCAGCATGATTGAACAGTCATATTATAGCTGTGCACTTAGAAAGCAGATTATCCTCCAGATGCATGTGTGAATGTAGAAAAAAAAAACATTGGTTTCCGTAAGAAGTAATATCTGTTGGATTTAATTTGCAGAAGCCGTACCAGATGAATTGATCATTTAATTGCTTTCAAGAAAATGTGCATTACACAATTTACCAAATATTACTCCTAGTTGAATTTATGCTTCTCCAGTATTATATGGTTGTGTGTGATGAGCAGTCAGTATGCCATCAGAAGACAGTATTTCTTCTTTGAGAAATTTGTTTTTATGTCTACCCTTTATAGCTTCCTAAATCCTTATTTTAGAAGGGGATTTATACAAATTAAAAGTCCCTGGAAGACAGTTGAAAAATCTTGTAGTATTTGACTGGTATTGATGATAAAGTATAAACAAATTTAGAATAACTCATGTGATGTTATATATTTCCAGCTGGAGGTGATACAAAGAGACAAGAGCACATATAACACCTCTCACAGAGTGTACAATGTAGATGTCTTGGAACAGCCACGTATGTCCTGCACTTTCTTTCCCGTTTTGTGGAAATATTGATGAATACGATACTTAATTGCAAATAGAGAAAAATACTTTTACTGGGATTATTTCTCAGGTAAGCCCTATGAGGTACGATTCAAAGTCACAAACAGGAATGTAGAAGAAATGCTTGTGCACAGAGGTTGGGAGAAATTGATGTCAGTGCTGACAGAAGACCTCTGGGAAGAGAGTGCTGCTGACCTAAATGTAACATACCTAGCCTCTGCTACCCAAAAGGGTGATCGCTTGCCTGCCAGACCAGATGAGCGGGAAGGGTAAGATCATTATTATCAGAATAGATAGGTGTTCTCATTAAATTCCTTGGTATTAAGATTTCAAGTTAATGTGATACATATTTGTTACCAGTATATTGATTTTTCCTTTTTTAATTATAGGACAATAAACATTCCTTTGTAAAAAATATTTGATCCAAGGGAAACTGACCGTTCTTGCTTAGAAGAAAGAGTAACAGACGTTTAATATTTGCATTTACATTCCTTTAGACTCGAACTTCAACTTTAAGTAACCTCCATTTAGTTTTATTTTCACTATCATGTAAGTATCTGAATGATTTAGAGACTAGTAAAGTACAATTTGTATTGTGTCACATGCAAACTTAAGTTGTAATTGATTTTTTCAAACTTGAAAATTTGCATTTACATTCCTTTAGACTCGAACTAGTATCAACTTTTATTTATGATTTTAAGTAACCTTGTTCCATTTAGAGTGAATTTGAATTTTTTTGATCATTTATTCTATTCTCTATACCATTTTTTTTTACTTGGTATATGCATAATTTTGTTTAATTTTTAGATTTCCCAATTTTTTTATTATATCCACAGGGTTTACATAGGATACGGCAGCTTGGCAAAGTTTTCATCTTCTCTGTATCGTCTAGAACAGGAGGTCAAGCCACTTTGGAGCCACCATCCTTGCCCACTATATTTCAAGAAAACATCGTATGAGCGCTTCTTCCGCAACAAGCACTTTGCTGTTGACTGGTGCAGCTTTAAGTTTGTATGTAGAATCAAGTTAGGGTTATGAGTTACCTACATATGAAATGTGTGTATGTAGATATTGTTAGTCAGTAATCTGCTAAATAAAAAATTATCTTCTTTTCCTCTTTTTTTTCTCTCTCTCTTCAGGAGATGAATCAAGTATGCAAGCAAGAGGGAAGGAAGTGAAGTTCTTCTATTTTTTTTATAATACTATTATTCTCTTATTTTCTTATATCCACTTGCTACAGTATGACAACAGTGGTGACATGATTTATGGTGGGCATGACGACTCCCGTGATCATGAGGAAGGTCATAGATCCCCAGTGATCTCAGCCCTGGAGAATGAGGGAAGGGTATACCTTCGCAGCCGTGAACAGGTAAGATTATGGAAGTGCAGTTAGAGGTGAACTGCTTTCCTTGTTTTGCATTGATATTCTGTGTATGTTTCATGGCTTAAACTGAATTGAATAAGTGGTTCAGGTAAAAAGACTTTAAAAGCCTTTTTTATGTCTTTCTTTTTATTGTAAATAGCAAAGCAAAAGTTATCAAAGTAATAATAAGAATAGTAGTAATGAAAAAAAAAAAGAGTAAGGAAAGTACCCTGCCCAGCTTCATCCTCGCACTCTTCCAGATCACAAAACGGTCCTACACTCTGGATGTGGTGCACACCATCCTGATCCCCCTGGTTGTGATGCTGGTGCTCCTGGCTCTGCTTACATTGGCTATGTGCTGCCACAGGAATAACATGTGAGTGTGAGGATAGGCCTCTTATATGAACTATGGGCTAACAGGGTTAATTTTTGTGTTTAAATGTGTTGATCGTGATGTGTACTATGCTATGGTCTATGGTTAGTGTTAATATTGGTGGTGTTTGTTTGGTTGGAGAGATGTGAGCCTAGAATGCTAAATGAGAAGTGCTTTGAATGGATACTTATGTCATCACACTATCATGCTCAATAAGTGAGCATACAAAGTTTGGATTCTAAACTGATAGAATGAAAAAAAGATTTATAACTATAATGTAGGAAGTAAAACTCATAGACAGCAGACATTAAAAAAAAGAAAAGAAAAAAAGAAGAAGAAGAAGATAACAGTGAGAGGATGAGAGAAAGGAAGAGTGAGAGGAAGGCAGACAAACAGAAAGTAGATTGTAATAGGAAAATGTGAGTATTGAGATGGTATTTGTAAATGTTTTGTATAATGTTCTCATGCATATTTTGCCAATCTGTAGGGACCAACAATCCAGTGACTTTTTCGATGAACTCTTTGATGACTTCCCGCGGTAAGAACTTCATTGAAAATGGGATGAGTAATGAGTGCCGTTTGGTTTTACATACTGTAGAATTAATGTGTGCAATATTAACAAGAGCATGATCAGGCACATGATTCCCTTTTGTGTGTGTTCATGCCTGTGTATGTGTGCAGGCATGCATACATGCCTGTGTGCACACGCACGCACACGCACACACACACGACACACACACACACACACACACACACACACACACACACACACACACACACACACACACACACACACACACACACACACACACACACACACACACACACACACACACACACACACACACACACACACACATTGGGTTTGTGAAATAATTTTGGTAGTACCTTGATCAGATTATTCTGGTAAACATGATAGTTACTAGGATTCACAATTCCTCCAGTAGAAAAAGGATTCCAGACATTTCTGGTTAGATAAAAGCCTGAAGTTGTGGTTGGGTGTAATGCTGATGGCTTATTTTCCTTATCTTATCAAGGAAAATTAAAGTACCATAAGGACTTAGAAGAGAATCATGATTTGTAACTTTTCTGAGTTGAAGTTGCCAAGTTGGACACTTGGATATATAAGGAGTTACTTGCTGTTGGTGTGTGATCTGTAAAACCTTTCTTAATTTGGCTCCCATTTATGAACGTAACAGTCAAGAGGTGAAGTATGTTAACATAGAGTTTAAAGGAGAAAGTGTTTTTCTGAAAAGTGTTTGTATATTATATGACAGCAAGGTATCAGATATTGGTATGGTTTGTATGGTTTGTTTTTGCAGTGTTTCCCTCTATTAACTTCATTTCACTGCTTTGGTTGCAGTGGAGAATCATGGTGCCCCTTGGCATGATTTTGGGGAAAAAAACTGAGGCTAACAGAAACTGGACAAGAGTGTAATTGATAGTTTAATACATTTTAAAAAGAGTGTATGTGCATGCAATTGTGAAAGTGTATACTGTTTATCATAGGGAAACAATACATATAGATATGTATATAGACACATACATATATGTATATAAAATAATTTATGATATTTCGCCCACTAATAGCATCCCAGCCACGCAAGATATCCAGATGGTCCAGTATGCAAGCATTCACAGGGCCACGGAAGCACTCCGAGCTCTGAAGGGGCGAGAGCACTCTCCCCATCCCTCAACAGCCACAACGACCACACAGGCTGACACGCTTCCCAGGTCTTGCACTGCCAGTCCTTCCTCCACTCTGCCTCGGAATTCTACTCTTAGGTGAGTTGGATTTCTCGGATGGTGAAGGAATTTGAATCTTCTTTTGTCGTTAGTATATGGTTGTGGTGTAGCTTTTATTTTCTGCATTTATATATCTATTTTTCTCTATTCCTTTTCTTTCTTTCTTTCTTTTTTTAGGCTATTTTTGTATATGTTGATGAGTTTGCTGTATCTTATTGCTTTGTGTATTTTTTTTTCCTTTTCATAGTACATGAGAAGACCAGTGATTCTTATCATGCGGTATATATTTTGTCTGTGATCTAAACTTGCCTCCAAAGATGATGTGACAATTCACCCTTATTTTTCATTAATTACAGTATGTTAAATCATGTTTGCTATATTATACTGTTTACACATTGTTTTATCTGACTAGATTGTTTTAAGGAAAGAAATTGATCACAAGGAATAGGCAGTGCAAATGATAAGCATATATATTATGCATTTACTTATCACCAGCCCTGTTCTTGAATTACAGTTTCATGCAGCCTGTATTATAGGGGAAGACATCAGTATTAGATACTGTGATTTATACATAAATTGATTATACATACATTGTCTTTCAGTCGCCGTTTTGAGGATTATGCCACCCTCACACGGCCTGACCCACCACCATATCAGAGGAAGTGAGTGAAAAGTGCTTGGTTTGTTGTATATAATCATTTACAATCTGTACAATTATGTATGGGCTAAAGAGAGGATGGTAATATTTAGTTGAGGAACGATATAAGGAGAGTTTGTTTGTAGAATTATTCATCTCCATTATGTACATATGTATTTATTGTGAACTAAAAATTTATTTAAAGGGAATTCATGTTTTTTTTCAGTGGAGCAACACCAACACGCTAGAATTTATCATCATTGATGAGACAGCTGGACTAAGGAGAGGATAGCATATAGATTGCATAATTATGAATGGTGGCATAGCAGCCTTGGATAGAAATTTGTATATTGCTGATTTGAAGTTGTAAGGAGAGCAGTTACAAATAGATTTTGAACGGTGATAGAAAAAAATGATAGAAAATGTGAAAGTTGGTATTGTTTAAGAATTGAAAGGCAGTATCATTTTGAAGTATTACTTATATCCATTGATATGCTTCATTTTAGGTGTTTGTTAATTTATTTTCCTTGTGATTTGCCTCTCCATGATCAATGTAAAGTAAACCTTTGACTGAAAATGTGCCATGAATTTGCATTTAAACTTTAACAATAGTGCAATAAGAACTTCCAGTTAAGCTTGTTATCTCTCTTTTGTATCTATACTAAAGTACTTTGACTGTTGCACAATCTTCAAGAAGGTTTTACTTGCAATTTACTAATAAAGGTATTGTAAGTAGATATTCAAAGGGATTGACATGTTTAGGCTTTTAAAGTGGTGCATTGTTAGATATTAATGAGATATTTACTCGTACAGGGCATACTGTACTCTGATATAATGTAATTTAAAAGAATTGATTTTTTTTTTACCAAGATTAGTGTGAATATGTTGTGTTTGTGCTTTTAAAGTGGTCAAAATATTTGCTTATTTGTGTCTTGAATATAGGGAATACTTTACACAGACATAATATCATTAATAAGAAATAAAGTTTCATAATAAATTTTCACGTTATAATTGAAGTGAAACTTTCAAAATATGACAGAATGTCAGTTAAATGAAACCTATGTATCTGAAAATCTTGAGCATCTCTGAGAGATCTGTTTGCTAATATTATCCCAGTTAATGCCAGCCTGATGAAATGTCTTATAAGGCTCCAATGGTTGTCAGTAGTACAGAATAAATTCAGAAGCCTCTGTGTCAGATCTTTTGAATTTTTCTGATCTCTGAGAAGACCAACTGGAAGTAGTTTGAGTCTGGGGATCTTAGTTGTTGGCCACAACACGTGCATAGCTTGAGGTGTCTGCCCTGCTCTTAGTGATGATGCATTGACCATAATGATGAATTTGTCATTATTATTATAATAAGAGAACAGAGATTCCCAGAAATTAATGAGCTGTATGACAAGTTTGTCAAATAATTAGAAAACTACATAAATTGCCAAGTAAAGTAATCTCTGGGACCTTTGTCAGCCTCATCCAAGTCCATGAACCAAGCCATTAGCATGGATGCACTAGGAAAGTATAAAGGGTTAATATTTCAATGTATATGAAGCTAGTGCATTTGTAGAATACTGTAGTTAAGATATATTAGTACAATGGAGTATTGTGTTTTATCTTGTGACATTTTAATTTGTGGAAGAAATTATCCATGGGTTTAGTGCAGAGGAATAGTGGTTATAATGTTAACTTCCGTATATTTAAAAAACTTAAATTTGAAGGCAAACTCAACTGAAAGGGATATTTAAGAGCACTTTATAGGAACCTGGCTAGTTACTACATACATACTTGATTTTTTTTTTTTTTTTTTTTTAAGAATTTTGTAATTATATAAATAACTGAGGAAACACTGTGGCTAAACTGGTCCTAAATGGATTGGTAAATTATGAATCTACTAATGTTAGTTAGAGTTAGAAAATAATTATACCCCATGTTCATAATGTTCATATATATATTTTTTTTTACAAAGATTACCATTTGAATTAGATTTTTAGATCCCTCAGTACTTTTGTAATTTTCTATAAAGTATATCATAAAGTTAAATAATAGAAGGAAAAATAAACATACCAGTACTGGAAGTGAAGGCATATCATACATCTTTGTGCTAAAAGGAGCTTATAGTGTGATTTGCGGAGTTAAGTTTTGTATAAATTTCCCTTCAACAAAGTGGATTATGTCCATGTATGCATACATGTGTGCATGCTTATACAACACATATCAGTATACATTTTACATATACTTACTCATAACACATATCAATATACATTTTACATATACTTACTCATAACACATATCAGTATACATTTTACATATACTTATAAACAACACATATCAGTATACGTTTTACATATACTTATACAGACACTAGCAGTAGATTAAGCATAGTTGTATACAATTGCATTGATATATTAAGGTTTTTAAGAAGAGAAAAATAGTATTCTTATATCTAAATTTTTATTATTTTGTAGAAAAAGCTAATAAAGTACAGTATTATTTTACATTACATTTAGTAACCAAGATCTCTGTAATCATCTAATTTTATAAATTGGAAACCATTTTTTGAAGTGGAAAGTATAGCAGAAATTAAAGTTGAGATGGAAGAGTACTGAGGAAAGCATAATGCAAAAAAATATATATAAATGAGTACTTAAGTAAATACATGTAGATGTATTTTATGACACTAGTTCTTCAAAGTGTTTTAGTCAGTATACCACCCTCAAAAGAATTATGGTGTTTATCCTTGTGACATATTTCACCACTGGCATCAGAAACATGGTTTTACTGTGGTACAACATTTATTGGCTTGTAATAATGTTAAACTATGTTCTTAACTTACAGGGTACTGATATATCTATAAAAGAATGTTATCTAGTCAAAAGGCTTTACAGTATTATACTATAAGATTGTCATTGTTGTTGTCAAATGTGATTTTTATTGTTTTGCTCTCAATAAAGAATGAAAGTATTATGCATGTTTTATTATCTTTAGATTGAGTAATTATGTGATCAATAAATAATGTGCAGTTAAGAAAAATTTCCATTGAATACATCTCAAAGGTAAAAGAAATAAAAAATATTAAATCTTCAAGAAAATGAGGATGAATGCAATGATACAGCATGACAAAACATATCAATAAAAAATTATCCATATCACATGAGACAATGGAGTCAAAAATTAGGAAAACATATTCATAAAGAGGCAAAAGAATCCTAAATAAGAATATTCTCTCAATGACTTTAATAAAATATATATACATATATTTACAGTAAAGAGATCAGTCTGTATCATTATTTTTAGATGAGAAAAGGATTTTATAAAATTCCAAAACCATGTTTATGTAAGTTGTAAGAAAAGTTATCGTCACCTTTCTTAAAATGTTCCCCATATCACAATAGGAACAACAGCTGAATTACATTACCCATAAATTAAACAACGTGCAGTCGTGCAGATAATTACAAAAGTGACGTAATACACACAAACAAGAATTCGACGTAGCAATGTAGAAATCTGAAATGAGTGATGCCTGTATACAAAATACTTTGTTCAAAGCAAATAAATTCATTTTTCTTAAATGCATAGAAAGAGGAAAAACAAAACACAGAATAAACAACTAAACCGCCAATCCTGGACTTTGGAGCCCAGCTATTATCAAGAGTCGATGTGTGTTCTGAATAGGGTTGACTTGAAATAGTAAGGCACCGTCCATAAAGACAAACTAGAATCAATACATACAGACAAGTCCACAATCAATGACGTGTCAACAGTCTTTTGATTGCGGTGGTTTAAAGCCGTGGCTACACTGAACCAAGGTCTAGATTGACGCGGCACGTGGGGGGAAAGCGCCTAGCGGCAACTTGTCCAAATAGAAGACGTTGGCGTCGGCAGCGACACAAATTACATCATTGAACAAGACAAACACAGAAAAAACGAGTAAATACATGTATTTGCATATACGTATAAACACACACACATAAACATGTTCCATACATATACAACTATCTATAAAGGCCTGCATGTGGGTATGTCACCAAGCGGCACACAGGTTTTTGAAATATGCATCGCCTGGAGGTGATATACGAGGTGCAAGTCGCCACTCTCAGTCAGTGCTGCGCCTGCACTGAGAATAATATTACATGATGAGAAACGTGAATTGCGCTGATTTATCATTCACATATCTATCTTAATTATTAACATTAATGTCCCAGGCCTGAGTGAACAGAAAGTACTCATAGTGTAAGATAACGAGCTGGCTAATCGGATTCCAAGGTATTACAATATATGCCACCTCAGATTGCGATGTCATTTCAGCTTTTTCTTGGGGGTGGGAGTAATGGTGATTAGGCGAGCGAAACGAACGAACACAAAAAGCTATTCTACAGATATTCTTAAGCTATAACCGGAACTATAAGGTAATGATTTAGTAAATAAAGAAAAAAAAG
>NW_020868637.1:1063528-1073528 GCF_003789085.1 Penaeus vannamei | reverse complement strand
CAAGATGTAGCCCGCCCTTTCCTCATGAAATTTATTCAGTAGTCGAAGTTACTATGACTAGGTGTGTCCTCTAGGCACTGCATAGGGATGATTGATGGGAGGCTGTGTCCCCAAATAACTGCTGGAGAACATTGTCTTCACCTCAATATACATGGCAAGATAGAGCTGAAACACAGGCGGACTGAGTTTACTTATGCTCTGAGAGGTACTTTCCGCAATCTTTTTCCTTTGTGGTATTACAGTTCTTGCCTCTAGATTTATTTCTTGTACCAACATCATCTTTTTGTCCTCGACTAGAATATCATCAATTTACCCTATCTTATTACACACATACTGTAAAGATTAACCTAAACTTATCTTTCAGTTAATGATTTTTCTAAAAAAAATTTCCCCTTTCCCTCACAGCTTGCCCAGCCCATCCGTTTATTGCTGGAGTACACTGGCACGGAGTACGAGGAGAAGATATACGACTGTGGACCTGCCCCTGACTATGACAAGTCTTGCTGGTTTGATGTCAAGTTTACCCTCGGCCTCGACTTTCCCAATGTATGTGTCTATCTTTTAAATACTTGTGGGAATGGTGTAAATGTTTTATATGTTTTATAATTTTCATACACACTTACACGCACACACACACACTTACACGCGCACACACACACTTACGCGCGCACGTACACACTTACGCGCGCACGTACACTTACACGCGCACGTACACACGCGCACGTACACACTTACACGTGCACGCACACACTTACACGTGCACATACACACTTAAACGTGCACGCACACATTACATGCACGCACACACTTACACATGCACGCACACACTTACACGTGTACACCACACACACTGCACCTGCACACTTTGCACACACGCACATGCACACTTACACGTGCACATGCACACTTACACGTGCATGCACGCACACGACGTACACTTGCACGTACACTTACACGTACACTTGCACGCACGCACTTGCACGTCCACACTTACACGTACACGTGCACGTCCACACTTACACGTGCACGTCCACACCACGACACTTGCACGTACACGTGCACGTACACGTGCACGTCCACACCAACACGTGCACGTCCACACCAACACGTGCACGTACACGTGCACCACACCACGTGCACGACGTGCACGTCCACACCAACACGTGCACGTCCACACCAACACGTGCACACTTACACGAACATGCACATACATACATGCACACTCACATGCATGCAGAGTCATATGTACACATCTAACCTCACACATACGCTCAAGCACACACGCACATACATACATTCATATACATATTCTTATACACAAACGTATGCATGTACCTGTCCGTGTAAAAATACATAGAAATATTGTTGTCTTTATGAATATAAATATGCATATGTAAATAGAGTACGAGTTAGCTATTTGTAATTTTTTCCAACTAATATATCCTGTCTTAATCCTTGAACTTAGTCAGAAAGTAGATTTTATATTTATCTTTATTTTTAGTATTATTTTGGTTCTGTTCAATTAAGATTGGTATGAATTGTGTAACTAAATTGCCTAGTAGTCTAATGGTATATAATTTGATTTTCATTGCAAATGTCATGGAAATTGATAAGTAATTAGTTTTCTGAAATTTTCTTTTCAGTTTTGGTTAATTCAGATCCAGAAGTTTATTTTAAAGCTTTGTCAAAAAAAAAAAAAAAAAAAAAAAAAAAAAAAAAAAAAAAAAAAAACATATAGATGGATAGATAGATAGATGGATAGATGGATAGATAGATGGATAGATAGATAGATAGATAGATAGATATAGATATAGATATAGATATATATATCTTTACAGGACTGGCAGCCTATTATCCCATTTTACACAGAGGCTGAATTACAAAAATCCTTTATCTTGAGTGTACTTGACACGATGATAAGAAGCTAATTGTACTCTTGTCTAGATAATGGTGTGTACTTGACTCATGACTTGCACTAATATATGAGAAGCTACATTTTTTTGTGAGAAAGTGAAAAGGACCTCGGCATCTTTCATTGTGAGAGAAATCACATTAATTTTTTTTTTTTTTTTTTTTTTTAGAAATATATTTTATCTCAGTGATTGACATGTTTAGTGTAAGACTAATTTCTTTGTACTGGTGATAGTGGATGTTGTAACTGATAGTATATCTTATGCTTGTCCAAGGTCTTTTGAAAGCTGATAAACTAAATGTATATACTTTGAAACAACCTTTTTCTATTTTCACATTCTGTATAATAAATTTTGAATTTATAAATACATTGAGTCTTTAAATAGATGAATTGAACTTACAAATTCATTGTAGTTGCCTAAATGTAGATATCAAAATTACAGTGCCTATTTTAAAATTCTTAACCGTATGAAAAAGCTTGTTGACTACATTGTGCTCTTTACTATAGTTCTGTCACTAAGGAGTCGATAATAAGCCTAAATGACCTTGCCTGATTTCCCCATTCCTCGTATATTCAGGCAAGAGGGTCTTTTTCTTTCTTTTTTTAAATGACTTTAATGTTACTGTTATTATTGTGATCATTATCTTTATTTATATCATTGACTATGAAAATTCTTATTTTCTTAATACTAGTAGCAATAAGAATAAGATAAATGTTCCCAAAAATCAGGGAAAGGGTAAAGAGGTGAGATCAAGTTGGACTACTTTGACTTTAATATTGATAATGAAGTATTTGTGATCTGTACGTGCACATGCACATGTGCTCGCTCGCTCACTCACTCACTCACTCACTCTCATTTTGTGTAGCTATCAGTTTGATTTTGATAAAATTTGATAATATCTAACTTAATTGTCACATGAGGATGAGTCAGTGTTAGATTGAATGGGTATTTTATATTAAGAAAAAATATTCATTTGATTTTTTCATAGTTGAAGTGTATTGGCATTCACTTATTTATTGTGACTGTAATGAGCTTAACCCCATGATGAATATTTTCTGGAGCAGCCTTGTTGAATTTAAGGGTTTTGTCCTTTTTTGCAGAATTACACTAATTCTGAAGTCTTGTACACTGATGTTTAGGAATTAATAAGGCTTCATATCTTAGAAATTGCAGCTGCTAATGTAGATTCAGTTGCTTTATGACTGGAATTTGAATTTGTACCACATCATGTTTACATTTATCTTGGCAATCCTTATTTTCTTTCCAAAGCTACCGTACTACTTGGATGGCAACCTGAAAATCACCCAGAGCAGTGCCATCATCCGTCACATTGCTCGCCAGCACGATATGTGTGGCAAGACAGAGGAGGAGAAGGTTCGTGTGGACGTCCTTGAAAACCAGGCTGTTGACTTCCGCAATGGCTTTACACGACTCTGTTATAGAGAATATGTAAGTGCAAGTTTCTTTTTTTTTTATCTTTTTTTCTGATACATTTTGGTTTTACTTCAATACAAAGTCAGATTTATTTGGTCCTGTTAAATGTGTAGTATTTTTTCTCAAGTTGTAAAAAAAAAAAAAAAAAAGATAAATACAAAGTCAGATTTATTTGGTCCTGTTAAATGTGTAGTATTTTTTCTCAAGGATAAAAAAATAAGTACTAAGAAAACAGCAGTTCTTAGAAACAAGTAAACTGAGCTGAGAGAGTAGCTGGCTTGTAAAAGTTTTTAAGTTGCTATGATATAAAGGCTAACAAAGAACCATTAAAAGTTATTTATAGTAGCTGTGTTAAATACTCCTTATTAATGAATCTGGAGTAAAATAGGGAAAGAGCCCTAAAGATTATTACAAAATTTCGTAAGTTTCAGTGCACTTTTTAGTTGTTTAGGATATTAGTTCTGTCATGGTAGACGAGTTCCTCTCATTTGTGTATACTCTTTTATTTTTTTTTAATCAGGACACCCAGAAGGATGCTTACTTAGAGGCTCTGCCAAAAACACTTAAGCTCTACTCGGATTTCCTTGGAGACCGCAAATGGTTTGCTGGGGACAATGTGAGTTTTGTTTTATGGATTTTTTGTTTTACTTTGGGAAATGATAAAAATTCTCTTAAAATATAGATATGTAAGAGCACACTAAATGTAGTTTAACACACACTTCTTTTGCCACAGTTAACCTACGTGGACTTTATCATGTATGAACTTCTAGATGAACACCTCGTACTTGATAGTGGTTGCTTGAAAGACTTCAAAAAGTTGCAGGAATTCCACAAACGCTTTGAGGAACTCGAGCCCATCAAGAAGTACATGGCCTCGCCAAAGTTCAGGAAATCTCCGCTCAACAACAAGATGGCCAAGTTTGGAAATAAATAGATGAAGCATTTTGTCGACACTTGAAATTTGATCTTGCTATTTTTGAAGAAAACATTTCTAATTAGTTTGTGAGCACTTTTATATCAATACTATAGTTTTTGTTTGTGATACTGCATACAATTCCAGTTTCATAATGAAAATGTTTATTTGGTTAATATTAATTTCTAGTTGGGGATAAAATAAGTGTATGAGAAATTGTGTGAAGCTGAATGTTTTGAAAAGTTTCAAAAGATACATATTTTTTTCTTTCTTTTTCGCATTTTAGTTTGGTAGGTCTTTACATTGTGAAAGTTTGATTTAGAGACTCCAGGTTTTGTAAAGTTGTCTGTGTGGCATTGAATAAAAGCAGCTCATAATACTGTTATCAATTTAACCAACAGCAACATGTCTGACTTTTCATATATATACATATATATAAACGTACAAATTTAGAAAAAAAAACTTTCCCTTTCCCTCTCTTCAACCCATTCTTCAGTCCACTTCCTAAAGGTTAAGAGCAGTGCTGAAAGAATGAAATGCCTTTTTTGTCAGTCTTGAACTGCCTCGGGGAGCCATGGGCGCAGTATTCCCCTTGTTAATAATCTAAACCCTTTCACTCCCATTCCCTCCCGAGACCTTGCTCCTTGTTATTGTGTTGGGGCTTAGGAGGTGGAGAGTGGAGCCCAATATAGGGATTGCCCCTACCTTGGACTTCAGCCATCACCTCAACGAATTTTGCTTGGTCATTTCTTCTCCTTTCCTCTTCTGTATCTTCTGTCCCATTTGAAAGGTGTGAGAACCCTGCTGAAAGGATGAAAGGCTGGCATTATGTTGGTCATGAACGGCCTCCAGGAGCCATGGGCACAGTATTCCCTTGGTTAATTGCCTAGCCCTAACTCCTTGGGAACCCTGAGGGGCAGATCGTTTCTTTTCTAATTTTTTATTCAGGCTCACTATGGCTAAAAAGTGAATATTTTATCCTTAATAGGGGCAATAAGCCTTACCCCTTCATCAGCTAGCCTATCTGATTCCGATTTTGATGGTTTTCCGACCCCTGCTCCTTTGACTGACCACCGCTTCGACCACTGACACAAATACAATCTCCTTGAATTTACTGACAACTCTATCTATTCTGAACCATCCACTCAGGTTATTACTTAACCTCTAGAAGGCACCCCTTCCTCTCCCTCAACATTCTCTTCATCTCCTGCAGTCTCCTTCAATGTCTACCCCCTCTTCCCTTATTACTACTCTTCATCCTTGTTGTACTCCCCGTAACAGACCCACTCCACACCACCCCCGTCTTCCTCCCGCCCTCGTCCTTCTACTGCCTCTCTATGAAACCTTTTAAGTATTCTCTACTCTCTTTGGCCCAGCCAAGTGGGATCAATTCTTTGTGATTCCTCCCACAGCCCCCTACTCAGAGAATACCCTTCTCTTTCAACAGTACCTCCAAAAACAAGTAGGTAAAGTTACTTTACGCAGTCGCTCCGATCATTCACGCCTAGTGCATGAGCTTAGGATTTTGATGCAACTATCTACCTACCCTGACTGACCTTACTGGCAAACCCATTCCTGCCGAACCTCATTTCTCTCTTAATACTTTTACTGGAATGGCTTCTATCCCCCCAACTGATTGTCCTATGTATTACAAGAACTGGTCAGATTATGAAAAGGATCTACTTGCCTGTCTTGCTGATTATGATGCAATAGCAGTACGCTGTTACACTATTCCTCCCAGAGGTCAGCGTAAGTCCCATGTCAATATTGCCAAGATTAGCTTCCGTAGACATGACCTCACCCATGGAGTTTATATTGGTGGATTATCCTACCATGTCCGACTATATCGACCCCTTCCTCGTCAATGTCAGATATGTTGGCGTTTTAGCCACCCAGACAAACACTGTCGCTCCACAGCCCTCTGCAAGCTATGTACTCAACCTGGTCATGACCGTTCAAATTGCTCTGCTCAGTCACGTACATATGCTAATTGTGGTGACTCCCATAACGCATTTTATAGGAGCTGCCCTACCTATAAGCTTGAATGTGAGGTAGTAATTCTGATTCAAACTAGGCTTCACTCTACGTGACGCTAGAAAGGAAGCAAGACGACTATTCTTATCTTCACCGATTCCATAACAGTCCTTCGCTCTGCACCCCCCCCCCCCCCATCTCCACAAAATGTTTCTGCATCCCCCCCCAGGAACTCTTCCCTCTACCCAGAACCATCCTACCTCAACTCTCCCTATACCCCAGTCAATTCCCTTTTCCATTCTAAATCCAGATACTCTAATCTCTACTACTCAGATACTTACCCTTCCCCCCTCACTTTAAACGTCGCACTGCTCCATCTTTGCCTTCCACACCCTCTCCTACACCCTCCCTTTTCACTGCTCCTCGAACATCTATTCCCTCTTCTCCTCACAAGAAATCTTTTGTTTCTCAGACTTCCTTATTCAAATCCCCTCCAGAAACTCTTGAAGACATTAAAAAATCCCTAGATATGACCCAAGAAAATGTTCCGCTTCCTCATTCACCCTCCAATCCCACTATTCCTAGTCCCTCTACATTCAAAGAATTTGCCGATATCTATCCTCCTCGCCCGTAAGTTCCCCCTACTTCTCTTCCTCCTACTCTTTCCCAACAAACCCCATCCTCTCCATATACACCATTCCCTTTTCGTTCTCCCTTATCCTTACCTCCCACCTGGGTACTCGCGTAAATCCCATCTGTCGCAACAGTGTTCTCCAGATTCCTCCCCTCCTGACGCTCTTCCTTTTACTTCACCTCCTTCCCCAGTCCCGTTATCACATCCCGTCGACTCTTCTCTTGCAACTTCTCCAATAGCCATCTCTACTCGTATTACCCGTTGATTACTTCGGCTCTTACCAGTTTTCCTTAAAGCAGTGTTACTATAGCTTTCCCAACAACAGATGCACTCCATTCTCCAATCGCCCTATACCCCTAACCCTTTCCTTTATTTGATGTCCGATTTACATCATTTGCACCCCTTCTTTACCCTTTTCCCTCTCATACTATCCTAAAATACTATAATCTTTGACATTTAACACTCGTTATACTAATCGTTAACACATTTACCCTTCTGACCAAAATACTTTACCATAGTGCTATATGACCTTAGATGTCGAGCACATTTATTTATTTCAATCATTAACATTATACTTCATGTCCGTTGCTATCGTGAGAGGGGGGGGGGGGAGGAGGCATAAGAGACGATGTCTGAGGCCCTGTCAGGATCAACCCTCGCTTCATCTGATTTTACATAGTCATTTCTTCCCCCTTTCATTTTCCTTCTCTTCAATCCCTTCTGTCCACTTCCTAAGGTGTAAAGGTTGGTCCACATAAGCGGGCATGATGGGCGGGCTACTGAAAAGGAAACGCCACAAGTGAGAGTACAACGGGAAGGTACTTGTTTAGAGTATTTTGCCCGGTTATGTGCCCGCCGATCACGTCCGCTAGGGTAGACGCCGTAAGAACCGTGCTGAAAGGATAGAAGGCCGGCTTGGTGTTTGTCGGAATAGCTTCGAGGAGCAATAGGCAAGGTATTCCCTTGGTTAGTCGCCCCTCCTAGGGACTTTGAGGGGTAAGGCTCACCATAGGCAAGGAAGATTGTGCACCCTTATTAGGGTGCACAAACTAGCCTATCTGTTGATTTCTCTGGCTTCCCGTCCCCTGCCTATCCTTTTATGACGGCTCCAACCACCGCTGCTACGACCCCCTCCTCGATGCTTCTGTCATCTTGACCCAGCCACTTCATCCACCTAGGTCATTACTATTTTGAAAACTAATAAGAGCAGGAATGAAGAGGAGAAATAAAGGAAACACGGGAATATGAAAACAAAACAAACTATTGAAATCTATGAAATTATAGAAACTCAGATTTACAGTCATAAGCAGTTCTATAGTCAGCATTGGTTAGTATTACTAGTGACATACATCTATACATATACATATACTTTTTTTATCATCATCTACATACATATATATAGTGTATTTGTGAGTGGAATACTGCAACGGCCTGAGGAATTAACGTGCTGTAAAGCAGCGATTTGAAATCCGCGCCAATGCCTGAGACCGGCCAGGGCATTTTGGCGAGAAAGAAGGGCATGCCAGCCAGGACAGAGGGGTATCAACCGTCGAGGCAAGAGAGCTGTCTGGACTAGGAAAGGGACTGGTTTGCGCCAAGGGTGGACTGTGGAGTAATGGGCAGACGAAACGACGTATGAGGCACTATACACGGACTGAGTAATTCATTTGAGGTTCACACAAAGCTTGCAGACTAAAAGGCTATTGCTTTTATTAAACTTGGCTTATTACTGTGTAGAGGCCATCTGCCTGGTTGCATCCTAGATATCTTGACGTGTTGGTCTCTCATTGCAAGGATGATGATAATTGCGGTTCACAGTAATCAACGTATTGCGTGATTACGTAAATACGTTGCAGAAAGTACTAGACTTTCAGAAGTAGTTTTGGGGTTAAAATAAATTATTGTGTGTGTGTGTGTGTGTCTCCCGCTCCCCCCCCCTCTGTCATTTTAGGGGGCACCCATGCTTGTTAACCACTTAAAAAAACACCCCTTTTCTCGTTATTTCAGTTATTTCACCCCCTTTTCTCAGGCGTTAGGAAAATAAACCCTATCTCAGGAATGACAAAGAAAAGACCCTCCCAGTTTCCAAGGTACAGTGCAATAAACAAATAAAGTCAGCAAGATCATAGGGCAAGAAACAAAAAGGGCCTCTGCTGCTCCAGAAACAGCAGAATTTTTATTGCTACTAAAAGAGCCACAAATGACTCGTGGAGTTATGGAAAGGGCATGACTATTGGTTTCAAATTCAGGAGAAGCAAATGAGAAGTGGCAATAATTTCTGTTGACTATGGATATATATAACCATCGATGAAACTGAATGAATCGGCGGAAATTTTAATCAGGGTGAAGAGAATATCTAACATGTCCAAAGTATAGTGTTGTTGACCCGGACGGACCCCCCCCCCCCGCCTTTTCTTGATTTTCTTGGGAGACAAAAAAATATATATTTCTCGAAATAGACATTTCTACATGCATATCCGGTAGATATGCATGTCTAGCCTGAAAGATATGCATCTATATCCGTGGATATGCGTGTTGGTTTATAAGAATATTCACTGGGTCGGGCCTTGCACAATTCTGACAAACCAATCAGAAATGTTCATTCAGAATGGGAGCATTTTCCTTTTCAATTCACATTTCAGAAACTGGTTCATGTAGTTCCTCCGAGAAGGAAATGGAGATCGTAATAAAAAGATCGTAAAAATGGAAAGCTTCAAAGGTTTGCAGTTTGAGTTTATTCAGAAAGGCCTTGACACAACCCCACACCAGACTCGTCCATCTCCTCCTCCAGCAGCAGAGCAGAACCAACCCAAAGGCAGTCAACCTCAAGCAGGAAATGAAATTTGACGCAGCGGGTGTCCGAAGTTCGAGCCACGCGAAAGCAAAATGAAGAACGACCTGCTCGAAGCCGTTCGTGAATCCGGGTCGTTCGCAGACGCCGTCGAGGAAGGTCGGTTCCGGGAAGAGCTTTATTTGCCGACGGTCTGCAGGGCCGACATGTGCTCCTCCTGAAGGTGGCTCGGGATCAGGTACTCGAGGCAGTCGAGGAAGATGAGGTTGTAGTAGCAGTTACTCCTGGAAGGGAAGGTTCAGCGAGATTAGGGAGGAAATCAACTGAACACTTCCTCGATG
>NW_020868637.1:1030930-1038430 GCF_003789085.1 Penaeus vannamei | reverse complement strand
ATCATTATTACTGTTATTGTTACTACAGTAATAACTATTATGATCATTACTATTATCATTAATATTATTATTATTATCATCACAGCAATAGTAATAATTATTATTATCATGAATGTTATCATTACTTTCATTACTGTTATTATCATTATCATGATTATTATTGCAATCATTATTATTACTATCATTATCATTATCATATTACAATTATTGCTGTCTTTATTAATATTATTACCTCCGCCAAGGGGGTTATGCTTTTGGACGTTTCGGTCAGTTAGTTTGTTTGTTCGTATGTTGTTTGGTTGGAAGGATAACTCGAAAAGTTACGACTCCATTAAATCTTAGGTGATCCGGATTGCCCCTATTGCAAGTACAGCTCAACAAATATGATTTTTTTTTTTTTTTTTTTTTTTTTTACCAGAGGTGTGTCTCAGCTTATCTTAGATTATACAAGATTAGGAATTTTAGAGTGATTGCATCAATTACTCTCTATTGATTTATCATGTATTAATATTATCAATACCATTTTTACTACTATCATCATTATCATTGTTATCATTACCATTTCTTTTTGTTATTATCATCACAATATCATTGTAATTATTAAGATAATGATAATTATTATTATTGTTACTATTATCATTATCATCATTATCTTTATTACTATTACAATAACTATGATCATTGTTAATATAATCATATATCATTATTATCTTACTGTTATTATCATTATTCTTTTTTTTCGTTATTATTATTATTATTATTATTATTATTATTATTATTATTATTATTATTATTATTATTATTATTATTATTATTATTATTATTATTATTATTATTATTATTATTATTATTATTATTATTATTATTATTATTATTATTATTATTATTATTATTATTATTATTATTATTATTATTATTATTATTATTATTATCATTATCATCATCATCATCATTATTATTATTATCATTACTATTATTGTTATTATCATAATATTTATTATTATTATTATTATTATTATTATTATTATTATTATGGAATTTACCTTCACTGAGAGGGGGCGTGGCCCTCCAGTTGTCACTCTGCGCATTACACCCCATCACCTGCGCGTGATTCTAGTAGTCTACCTTCATCCCAATTTCTTTTCCACTCATTTTTATTTCTTTTGATTGTTTTATTCTTTGTTTTTTACTGTTCCTACTTCCTAGTTCATTTATTTATTTATTCATTTATTTATTTTATTTCGTTTTGTTTTGTCAAAAGGCCCTATTTTGCTCTTACATGTTTTATATTGATTTCTCAGTTTGTGACGTCAAACTGCATATTTGAATATTCACCCTTTTCATGAATTCATTATTTTATCATTTTATTATGTAATTTTGTTAGCGAATGTTGTACATATTCCCTGTCTCAATTTCATCGTTTTATGATTTTATTCGTATTTTTATCGGATCATAAACTCTTGGAATTCGTATTTTTATAACCTATTACTAATGATTTTTTTTTACTTGTATAGAATACTTTTTTGAAAGAAATTATATTGAATTATATTGAATCATGATTCAGCATGTTGTTCCTGGAGTTCCCGGGAACGTCTGTGTAGCATCCCCCCCCCCCCTCTGCGCGTCTTCACCCAAGGTTGTGCTGGCTTCTCTTACTTGCCCAAAGGCAGGTTATAGGATTTTCTGGACGTGTTAGATAAGCGTGATTAAAGGCAATTAAAATAAGAGCATTTAAAGTAACTTTAGCTGAAATATATGACCTTTAACCCAGTGATGCTCACTTTTAATACTAGATCTTTCTAAGTTTTGTTTTGTCTTTCTTAATATTTTTATCAGTGCATATATATAGCTTTTCCCATGAAGGTAACGGAACTTATTTATTTTTTAGTGTTTGCCTTTTATTGTTTACTGGAATTTTACTTGAATGTTTTACTACGCGTTTACTGAACTTGTACTTACCTTGTACTCAACTTTTACTTACCTTTTTCTGAACTTTTACTGTGCCCTTTTGCTGTGTCTTGTACTGTGCTCTTTTACTGACCTTTTACTGTGCCTTTTACTAAGCCATTGGTATTTTATTCTTGTTTTCCTCTTTTGTTTCCTTTTCGTTACTTTACCCCTGTTACCAGTATTGCTATTGCGCGTACTACCACTGCTACTATTGCTACTGCTATTCCTAGTACTACTTTTATTTCTACAGTGGAAGGACCTTCGAGGATAAGCAACACCAATAGATATTTTCAAACATTATTTGACTTATTTCACGAGGAGTGAACGGGACCCCTGACTTGCTGCTCACCTGATCCCTAAGCCTCTCCCGCCTCACGGGAGATCGTATTTCCGGCTCCTCATTACGCATTGGTACCTGGCCGTAAGCCGGGCGTATTCCTTACATTATTATCATCATCATTATCATCATCATCATCATCATCATCATCATCATCATCATCATCATCATCATCATCATCATCATCATCATCATCATCATCATCATCATCATCATCATCACCATCACCATTACTATTATCCTCATCATTACCATTTTTATCATTATCGTTATTACTATTACCATTATTATTATTATTGTTATTGTTATTATTAGCATTGGTAATAGCAGTAATAGTTGTAGAAATATCATTTTTATATTAATCGTTTTTGTCATCTTTATCATGGTTATTATCTTTTTCAATGTTATTATTATTTTTATGATTACTATTCAATTATTATTTTCCTCATTATTATCATTATTGCTGTTACCATTATTATTATCATTGTTCTCACTATTATTATTATTACTATTATCACCATTAGCAGTATTATTATTATTATCACTATTATTATCATTATTATTATTATTATCATCATTATCATTATTATTGTTACTTTTATATTTCAATTACCTTTGATATTCGTAATATTTTCATTAACACCATCATTATAATTATGATGCTAATGACTATTATTATTACTATTATCATTATCATTATCATTATTACATTTCTTATTACTGTTTTGTGGCACAAATTATTTTTGCAGTTGCTGCTGCTGTTATTATTGTCATATTATTATTAAGATTTTTATCATTATTTATACCAATATCATTATTATTATAACCACTGACATCATTATTACTATCATTATCATTATTATTATAACCATTGTCATCATTATTACTATCATTATCATTATTATAGTTCTCAAAGTTATTCACATTATTTATCTTAATTATGGTTATCATTATCATTATTAATGTTATTATTATTATTCTTTCAGCTTATGATCAGGCCTTTTGGAATTCCCGTCTTTACTCCTGTTAGGCGGGTCATAAGAAATGACCAATGGCTAACAGGAAATCTCTCTTACGTTTCGAACACCTTCGTCAGGTCTTTTGTACAGCTCCGACATCGCCCGTTATCCCGTTTTTCAACCCACCTGTCAAATTCTTTTGTCACACTTCCAAGGCCACCCACAGCCACAGGAACAACCTGCACCCTCCTCGGTTGCCAGTCTTCCAATTTCCCTCCGTAAGTCCTGGTATTTCTCCACCTTTTCTCTTTCCCTTTCATGTACTCTTCCATCGGCGGGCACTACAATATCCACGATTATACCACTTTTTTCCTCCTTTTCAAAAATAACAATGTCTGGTTTCCTTGCTTCTATCACATTGTCGTATTGTATATTTATATCCCACACCAATTTCACATATTCATTACTTACAAGTTCAAGCTGTTTTCCTTTCATCCGACACAGTGTTCTATGCTCATCAAACCTCTGCTTCCTTCATGCCTCTTCAGGTACAGTCTGTCCACATCACTGTCAGGATGAAACGCATCATACATTGTCATCGTTTTTTTTTTTTTTATGTTCTGTCCAAACTTTTCAGTTCTCTTCCTTCCCAGTCCAGGATTCCAGTCCCATATCTGAAGATAGATACTGCCCATGTGTCCATCGCTATAATTTTGTTTCTGCCATTCAGCTTTGATTTAAGAAGCAGTCTGAGCCTTTCTTGTATTCCCTTATAATTTTTTCTCTCACCTTATTTTCTTTGATCTTCTCCAGTTCGACTATCCCCGGATATGCGTAACCTGCACGTGATAGGGTGATAGTTTTCCACTGCATCACATTTCTTAGGGTCATTTTGGCATAGTACTGTATAACCATATGTCATCCATCTAGGTAAATTATCTTCACCCTCCAGTATCTTATTCAGTTGGCAAGCAATTCTCCTATGAAAGTTATTAAGGTATTTAATCCAATATCCTTGGGCATCATCCTTCCCTGGTGCTTGCCTATTCGGGATCCTTCGACACTGTTTCTTTACATTTTCAACACTAATCCTCACCATTTCCTGAAGGTGTTCGCCGTTACCCTCTTTCCTCAGATCCCTTAACCATCCAGCCTCTATGATGTTCCTTTTCGACACTCCCAATGTCACCCCAAAATCTCCTATCATTATTATTGTTACTATTATTGTTATTACTATTGTTATTTTATTGTTGTTATTATTATTAACATCATCATTATGATTAATATCTTTATTATCATTATTATTATTATTATTATTATTATTATTATTATTATTATTATTATTATTATTATTATTATTATTATTATTAGCATCATTATCATTATTGTTATCACTATTATATTATTATTATTATTATTATTATTATTATTATTATTATCATTATTATTATTATTATCATCATCATCCTTACTAATGTCATTATCATTATCAATATTATTATTATTATTATTATTATTATTATTATTATTATCATAATCATTATCATTATTATTTTTAATGTCGCTATTATTGTTGTTGTTGTTGTTATAATTAATATTATCGTTATAATCATTATTATTTTTGTTATTATTATCATCATCATTATTACTATCATTATTTTTATCATTGTTATTATTATCATCATGGTTACTACTATACTTTTTGTTATTATTTTACTATTATTAATAATAAAATCATCTTTTCATAATAAGAGAAGTAGAAGTAATTAAATAACGAAGCAGTAACGATACTCTTATTATTATCGTTATCATGATTATCATGATAATTTTGAACCATATCATTATCAATTTTCTTGTACTAATACTTCTATTATTAGCATAACCATTGACGCTCATAACAATACTAATAGTGATAGTAATTCTAATACAAATACGCATAACATCATTGTTATTTCTTGTTATTATCATCATGATAATTGTTATTTTCAATATTATCATTATCATTATTATCATTTTTGTTTCATTATTATCATTATCATTATTATTATTAGCATCATTATCATTATTGTTATCACTATTATATATTATTATTATTATTATTATTATTATTATTATTATTATTATTATTATCACCCTTACTAATGTCATTATCATTATCAATATTATTATTGTTATTATTATTATTATTATTATTATTATTATTACCATAATCATTATCATTATTATTTTTAATGTCGTTATTATTGTTGTTGTTGTTGTTATAATTAATATTATCGTTATAATCATTATTATTTTTGTTATTATTATCATCATCATTATTACTATCATTATTTTTATCATTGTTATTATTATCATCATGGTTACTACTATACTTTTTGTTATTATTTTACTATTATTAATAATAAAATCATCTTTCTCATAATAAGAGAAGTAGAAGTAATTAAATAACGAAGCAGTAACGATACTCTTATTATTATCGTTATCATGATTATCATGATAATTTTGAACCATATTATCAATTTTCTTGTACTAATACTTCTATTATTAGCATAACCATTGACGCTCATAACAATACTAATAGTGATAGTAATTCTAATACAAATACGCATAACATCATTGTTATTTCTTGTTATTATCATCATGATAATTGTTATTTTCAATATTATCATTATCATTATTATCCTTTTTGTATCATTATTATCATTATCATTGTTATTATTATGATTGTTATTATTTTGAGTATCAATATTATCATAATTATTATTATTTTTATCTTCACTATATGTATCATTGTTATTATTATCATTGTAATTATCATTATTGTTGTTTTCATTATTATTATTATTATTAGTAGTAGTAGTAGTAGTAGTAGTAGTAATATTGTCATTATCATTGTTGTGATTTTTATTATCATCATCAGGTTTATTTTTTCATCATTAGTAGTTTCATTTTTAAAATCTTATCATTAGCAGGATTATTATTGCTGTCATTGTGATTATTATCATTATTACTGTCATTTTCATTATAATTATTGGTAGTTGTAGTAGTAATCGTTATTGCTACTATCATTCTTATTCTCATTATGAACATAATCGTTATCAATATCATCATTACTATCATTTTGGCTTTGCTATTACAGAAAGTTTTTCATAATCATCATCATTTCTGGTCGTAGTAACATTCTTATCATGACTGCTTTCTTCTCTATCGTATCATTATTGGTATTTTTTCTTGTTATTGTCTTCGTCACTAGTATTAAAATGATCATAGAAAATATTATTCTCGGTCAGTTTGACCCTTAAAACTTTTCTTATTCTTAACAAAACAATTATCCTTTATCACACTAGCGGAGAATGATCGAGAGAGCAACATTTCGTTATGTAAATAATGTTTCTCAAAATATATTATACATGCATAGACAAAAAGTAAAAGTTAAAAGACCACAACGAGTTGGGCAAAATAGGCAAAGTTAAAAAGAACATAATACAGTGAATTACACGATAAATATTCTGTTGAGTTATGCATGAACTGACTTTCGTGCTTGAGTTGGTTGTTTCTCAGGAGAGGGTAAGGAAGCTGCTGTTGCATCGCATCTTCTAAAGTGATAATGATAATGATATTATAATTATTGGTACCATGATCAGTATTATTGTTATTATAAATAATAATATCTTTGTCATAATAATTATTAATATCATTGTCATAATAATTATTATCTTTGTCATTAACGATAGTAACAATAACATCGGTAATGAAAGCAACAATAATAATAATAATAATGAAAATGATAATAGTGATGATGATGCTGATGATATGCTGCTGCTGCTGCTGATGATGATGATGATGATGATGATGGCGATGACGATGGCGATGGCGTTGGCGATGGTGATGGTGACGATAATGATGGTGATGATGATGATAATAGTTTCCATTATAATTAACAAGAGAGCTAAAAAGTGAATTAGATTTATCGGCCGCCATAGGCCCTTTGGTGAAGCGGTGAAACCAGGTGTCGAAGCGGCAGGAAGCAAGAGGGTGAAGGGAGCCAAAGCCAGCCAGGGGTGAGGGTGTATGGCGCACACCAACTCTTCCTAAACCTATTAAAGTGTGCCTTTGTATCAGTCAGTTGTAAAAAGATGTTTTGCTGGCACTTGAATCGAAATGAAATACTATGTAGAAATCAATACTATAAGTTAGATGGGGAAATATATGGAGAAATATGAAAGCCATTTAATCCTAAATTCACAATAGTTC
>NW_020868637.1:970930-973430 GCF_003789085.1 Penaeus vannamei | reverse complement strand
TATATGTCACCTCTCCGTCTGGTTTCTTAATTGCATACATTTGATTTATCGCTATTCCTAGTCTCCTTTCGGTTGCTTTCATGATGGTACCTGAAATCATTGCTTCATTTATTATTTGAGTATTGAATTTCGGTATATCTTCCCTTTTCTTTTTATTGATGGTCTTTGTTGGTTCAACTAATTCTATCTTGTCTCTGTTTGACGATACTTTTCATGGGCCTGCGTTTTCGCATAAGCTGTTTAGTTTCTACCAAGAGCTTGCTTGAGCTGTGCTTGTCGTTCTTGCCGTCTACTTCAAGTGCAGCTTTCTTTACGTCATTGAACTGTTTGTTAATTTGGTCACTATTGAGATCTTCGTCGTCGAGAAGTAAATTTCTCTTTTGGATGTTAAGACAATGGGAAACAGTAACATGGGAGTTATTCTGGAACATAACACTAGTCATCAAATTTCAACTTTTTTGTTACAGACACGTGGTCTACTGATTTCTAAATTGATGGTGATGATTTCAGATTTGATGTTTAAATATATCTATCACGTCCAGATTTTCTGTAACCGACAACCCCTATTTTTCATTTTTTTTTACTCACCGCTTAGCAGTCTAAGCTATTTTTCCGTGCGAAATTTTATTTAGGCATACTTAAATATTTATGTTAACATGGGTGTCTTTTCTGGCTTAAGACAGTAGAGTGCCACTGGCGGAGTTACCCCTCCCGCGCCGCCCAACCATCCAACCACAGCGCATCAGTATTTATTTGTTAAACAAAAGAACATTCCTGTTCTTGTTCTAGTTGATGTTTCCTCTTCAATTCGTCGTTTATAGGATGACGAGCTCTCCTGCAGGAACCAACAATAATCTGCCATCATATTTGGATTAAAATTACCTTAATTTCTGTTTCCATAGCAGAGATCTGTTGATGGAAGCATTCACGGTGCTCATCGCATACAACCCTAAGGTTAGCCGGGAAGAAGTCAAGATGAGAATATAAAAAATGCATTTTCAAAAACATTCTGCACCCCATTCGTGCATAAGATTTAAGCATGTTTTCTTTGAGTTCAAAGTGGGTTTCAGCTTTGTAGTTTCCAAGGAAATTTCTTACAACTTCAACAAACGATGTCCATGTACCCCATCTCATTAAGGCTAGATGGAAACGATAGGTCACATATGACACTGTGGATCTGTGGCCCAGTGAAACCTCCAGCGTCTAGTTTAGTATCTGCCAATATTTCTCTGAAATTATCCTTTGAATATTGGAAACCAATACTTTGATGATCCATGCCTTTCACAAAATTCTTCTTAAGGTTAAGTTTTATGTGAAGAGGTGGAAGATGTACTCTCTGAACGTCGATAAGTGCTGGGGGCTTCATATTACCAACAACATGCTCAGTCCTAGATGGCCCATCATTTATTTTCTCTCTTTTTTTAGTGGTTCTTGTCATCTCTTGTCAGGCACAAAAAGCACATATACTTTGTGAAGCCCAACTGCAACCCAAGAAGTAATAATATAACTTTAAGGTCGCCATAAATGGTTCCATGTATGCTCCTTTTATTTGATGTCTTAGCAGCAGTTCCATGGATTCATAAGTCTCATTAAGGCCAGTGTCATGTGCTACAGGTATTGAAGGTTTTTCATTGCCGTTGTGCAGTAAGACAGCTTTAATTCTAGCTTTATTAGAGTCAATGAACAGTCTTCATTCTTCTGGATCATAGAGACAGCCAATCTGTTGCATCAGACCATTAATATGTTAGCATGTTCCTGTGTTCATGTTACAAATTATTATTTTTTATCCAAATCGTTAGATGTGGATGAGGAAGAGTAGAATAAGTTATTTGCATTTTACACAAAATCTAGACGTGTTAGAACAAATTTGATTTTAAATTTGAATTCAGCATACCAAATCAGCTAGATACCCTTATTTGCTCTTCTGTAACAAAATCTTCGTTGCCAAATGCGATGAATAGGGTTAGGAAGAAGTGATGATTTTTATGAACCTAATGAAATAGATTGATCATTAAATTGAACTAATGTGGCAATATTGTGTTTGATGTATCTTTATACTAACAGTTCATTGAAATATATGGGTTAGTAAGTGTACTCAAATAACTGTTTTCTAAAGGTGGGTACACACTTAATGCATTTCCACGTATCTTGATCATCGTTGCGTATCACCCAATGATACGATACGGTGTAAAAGGGTATTGTACCCACCTGCTGAGTATCCGCGATACACTCATCGTTCTCTGGTGCCAGTCAATTTCTTCATGACCGTCGCCATGAGTGCAAATGTGCAGTTGGCTGCGCGCTAATTTCATGAAAACATTGGTAAAAAGAAAAAGTCACGGCGTTGCTGACTCTATGCAAATAGGGAGAGGTGCAATGGAACAACTATGGACTCGTGGCCGTACCACGACAAGACTGAACGGGCATAGGACGATGCCCCGCAGCCGTCACACGAGGGTTCGCGGTTGTGCGTCATCCCTGATCGGAAAAATACCAGCAG
>NW_020868637.1:959139-968330 GCF_003789085.1 Penaeus vannamei | reverse complement strand
GGAATCTTCAGTCGGGTAGTTTGGGACTGCTTCATGGATTGTTAGGATCGTCAGTGGAGGAAATATTAGTTTGTGAAATGTCTTATAAAGATAATTCTGTCACTTGATAAAGAAAAAATATGTAGCATAATGTAGCAGAGTTTAAATAATTCAGAAAGATACAGGGCACCCTATATATTACAGGTCATATTATAGTTACTTGCCTGCCACCAATCTCAACAATAGGCATGACGAAAGAGGATATGCCACACCTCATGGAGGAAGTCCGAGCCCAGATGATGGAAGTGTATACCAAAACTTCATCTCAGGTGAGAAGCTTTCTAACTTGATGTTGTGTTTGTGTGAAGTCAAGGGAAAACTCTATAATGATCTTATCAGAATGTATTTCTTCAGGTTTTTGGTATTAATGCAGTTTCTATTGAGTAGTAGTATTTCAGTATTCTTGATATCCATGTCTTTTCTTCTGACTCTCAAGTAATCACCAGTAACCTGATGCATCTCTCCCCTCAGGTGCACCACCCATGGCCCTTGACAGAGGCAGTTAAGAAGAATAGTTAAACTAAGAAGGTAGAGCTTAGGTAGCAGCACCCTCACATTCTCCTCACTAGAGCCATCCTCTCAGCAGCGCATGTACACCTCTAACCGACCCTGCGACGGTGGCTGTGCTTTGTTCTAGTGAATGTTCTTTTACCCGGAATATCTATCCGCCAAAACCTGTGTCGTTATCAAGAGACTTTGATGGCCTCATATGTAGCTGGGACAACCTTGGAATGGCTTTGGTATCTTAAAAAGCTGGTTCTATATCTGCTTTCAATATCAACTATATATATATATATAGGTATTTCAACCAAAGTTACTACAATGGCCGTGTTCTCTTCAACTTATTGAGTTTTGTTATTTTTTAATTTTATTTTTCAGTGATAGTAAGTAAGTTAAGGATGATATACATTTCACAGAGACCAACTTCAGATAACCATTTGATAGTTACAAACAGTACTGCTATAGTAGAAACATATACCGGTATCAGTATATCCCTATGATTGTGAATACTGTAAATCAAATATGTAGTGGAGTTAGTGTACTATGTACATTGTACAAAAGCTGACAGATATGTCAGAAAGAAAATGCTTGCCAAATCCACAAACTTCTTACAATGAGTTAGAACCGAATTATTGTTTTGTTGCATCAGCCTAATAAAAGGCAAAGTATGTGTTTGCCCAAATATCAGTGATAGAAATACTTAAATAAGTTATAGCTATAGAGGATGTTTATTGCTTCTCAGTGTTTGAACTGTGTGTGTGTGTGTGTGTGTGTGTGTGTTTGTGTGTGTGTTGTGTGTGTGGTGTGCGCGTTGTGTGTGTGCGTGTGCGCGTCAATGTGTCTGTGCGTGTGCGCGTCAATGTGTCTGTGTGCGCGTCAATGTGTCTGTGTGTGAGTGTGTGTCTGTGCGTGCGCATGTGCGTGTGTGGATGTATGGATGTTTGCATGTTTGCGCACATGTATTTATCTGAATGCATTCATGCATATATACATACATACATATATACATACATACATATACATACATACATATATACATACATACATATATACATACATACATACATACATATATACATACATACATATATACATACATACATATATACATACATACATATATACATACATACATACATAAATAATTGTATATGCAAATCTGCACATACAAATGAACACTGACATTTGCACCAACGCATCTACCAAAGAGAGGATCAAGTCTGTTCATACATGAAATGGAATGTTGCCCTGATATGAGTATAATAAAACATGATACTTTGAATTTGTCTAAAGCTCCTCTTCAGACATGAGGATAAGTGTTGTTTTTTACTATGTCTGAAGAGGAGTGTTAGATAGTCTTGAATTATCATGTATTATTCCATTCCAGCCGTGACTTTCATCTTATGTTTGTGTGTTGCAGTATTTTGTTCTCATACATATATACAGATCTACTTTTCTATCAGTAAACTCATACTTACATATATACTGTATAGCTCTGAATGACATGCAGATATTCTCTACATTTGTATGCACTGTATGTATGTATATATTAGTCCATCCAAATGATAAATTATATTACTTTCATGTTAAACACAGGCAGTTCACAAGAGGATATTTGGTGATTTTTGATACTCTTCTACTGCCAGGCTGATCGTATCTACTTTACTTCTCTCCCTCTCTCTCAGTTGGTTTGAAAAGACTTTGCACAGATAAAGCCTAAGGAACCTGAGATTTCTTAGGTCTTCGTGTCATTTTTCCCCTGTTTCTTCTTCACGAATTCAAATGGGTTTTCGCACAGATATATCCCCATGACCTTAAGATTCTAGTTTGAAAGCTGTTTTTAAGTGACTGTGAAATTATGATCCTATTCGACAAAAACTCCTGTGCATATGTACATATTTCCTCATCTCTTTATTATTAGCCTCTATTATATCCCTTCTCAAGGGTGCAGATGGAGTAACCCTTTTGCTTCTGGTTGAGTCTCTGCCTGGTCCTTATTAACCAAGATCAGGAGAGTCCTTGAGCCTTTAACTGCTCTTAACTAAGGATGCCAAGCCTTTGAAAGTTTCTCAAAATCTCTCTTAAAAAAAGATATTTAGAATATGCACATGTTTTATGATTTGGTACTGATATGCAGATTTGAAGTGACATGAAGGATTTATTTACGAACCATATATTGGGGTGATGAGTATAGATTTGTATATTTTTTGTTTCTTTCTTTTATGATTTGAATATTCTGAACTTGCTAGCATTCCATCAGTACCTCATCTCAAGTCATGGTTCATGATTTTTTGTTATTGTATTTATTATTATGGTGGTTGTTATTTTTTTTCTTATTGTAATAATGGCATATCTCATTATTTCCCTCCTAACCCCCTGTTCTCAATAATTCTTCTCTCTATGACTTTCATGAAATATGTTTATCTATGCATGCAGAGATAAAAAGGAATGATATATGATCCCTTTAAACCATTATAGTAAGATATGGCAAGGTTCAGTATCCCTCGTAAACTCTTAGGTGTACAAGGTCCACTTAGGCCTCTGTTCTTAACCAGTGCACAACTGCTCTGCAGAATTAAATATAAATCTTGTTTAGACATTACAATTTTCTTCCCTTTCCCCCTTTCTTTTCCTTTTTTTTCTTTCACCATTGTTTTGTTTTAAAAGCATGTGATTTAGGATACCATATTTCTAGTTTTTTATGATGTCTTTGTGTAGGGTAAGTCCTCATCTTGCACAAATATTTATAAGATGTGTTTTATACCAATAAGGTCTGTTTCATTCAGGTATTTGATGAAGTCTTGACTTCTTATATGCTTCACATGCATGTGGACATGTTTAGTAAGATGCAGGTAAGTATTCAGTGATGCTCAGTTTGTCTTTTTCTTTTGATAGAGTTAGACCTTTTGTTTAAGTTCAGGTTTCTCACTTTCGCAAGTTATTTAAATTGCTAAAGCTGGATGAATTGTGGCTCCATAGGGTAGTGAAAGTTATCACTTTGACCACATGCAAGGAACTAATGTGGTTCTGTTGGAAATTCCATATTGTTAGTTTGCTATAAAAAAAAGATTAATGATTGAAATATGTATGAGCTGTACAAATGACATGCTTAGAAGCTTTACCAATTCAAGAAGGTTAGTTTCCTCTCCCCCCTCTTTTTTCAAGTACATGTTAGTATTTGTAATGTTTTATTACTACTTTCTTCATTTACTGTCTCTTATGGCTTAGTGGTTGTTGAGCTATAGTACTGAAAGTAAATATATGAAAACAGGATCACTTTCACAGTAAATGATGCTGATATTAGAGTAACATTACACAGATCTAATCGTGGTTGTGATGTTAGCACAAACTTTACTTTTTTATAAAAAATTAGGATCAGTATGCATCTCTTATATGAAGCAAAGAGGCAAATAAGGCATAGGGGAATAGTTTGTTAAAAGTGATCATATTCTGCCTTATTAGACTTTCTCTTGTACCCACTAACTGAAGCCAAAACTCTTGTGATTGATTGTTGACACAATGGAACTAGAGGTATACCTATCATATTTAGATAAATGTGATAGTTGCGATCTTGAAGAAATGCAGATAATCCTTTCTCAAAAGAAGCAGAAAATTCTGAGTAGTTTTAGGTTTGCATTCTAAAGGATTTTTAGAATACCATTATACATTCTTATTGTGTAGGCATTTAGGGTCAATATTCAGATGTGTATCAAGAGGTGCAGGGAAGAATGATTTTGCTCTTATTGAAATAATTTGATTATCAGGAATTGGTAGGCGTTAAACTCTCACACAGCAGGGCATCATGCCGGCACTTTTTTCATTCCCCTTTTTTTTCCTTCTTTCTTTCTTCCTCAAAAGTTTGACTTAACATAGTGTGCGCAAAGAACTCGAGGCTTGTCACATACGACAGATAGTTTGTGCGAGTCAGTTTATAATTACTGGGCTGCATTATCAGGATGAGTTAAATGCACTTTATTAATGGAGGCACCATTTATTTCTAAAAATATAACTTTATTGTTTTTTTATGCATTTTACTATTTTTGTTAATCTTTATTATCCTTTTGGTTGTTAATACTCTTTTGTTTTACTTTTTACCTTTTCATTTTTATACTCCATCATTTAATCTCTTTCTATTCAAGAGGAATATGCAAAAGGATAAACAAGGAAATCATTTTGATCAGTATGAGGCAGTGCTTGTTTAGGTTGAAACTAAATCATTTGTATTGAAAGTTCATCACTGTTACGAAGAGAAATGCAGCATGGAACCATGACAAGTGGTAGGACTCAATGAAGATTTTTATTGACATTAAAAGCTATATAGATATGTGTATATATATATATATGTATATATATATATATATATATATATATATATATATATATATATATATATATACTTTTTTCTTCTTTTCTTTCTTTTTTCCGTTTTTTCTTGCACTCTTGCTTGAAGTGAAATAAGATATTTGAGAATTTGTATGCGGTATATACCCCCTCATCAGTGACAACAGTGGAACTCAGAAGCCAAATTGACTATTGAAGTAGTTTTTGGTGTTGCATGGTTTTTATTCACCACATGACAAATATCTAATTATTTCCTATCATAAACACCTTTTGTGATATTTGTCTTTTGTCTTAGATGAATACAGTGTGAAAAGGGTATAAGATTATAACAAGATCATGAAAGTTAAAGTGGATTTCCTATTTTCTCTTTATTTGTCTTTATAAAGATGGCATTAGAACTGAAATGAAAGTGAACAACAGAATTGTACATGCCTCTTGGGGAAGTTGTGAACTGTCTTCAAAAGACAATTATTTTACATAATATCCCAACGGTCATTTACAGCCATATATGTTACATGCTTATAAATTTGAATTGTTCAGAGACTAGGAAAGGATTGGCCTTAATGAGATTGTGAAGTTGTATACCTCTCTTTTCCTATCTTTACTAGTCAAAGCTATTGTCAGTTCTGAAACCTTTTGTTACTGAGTAAAGATTAATTAATATATCAGTGATGAAAATAGAGTGCATCTCAAAATAGTTACCAGGTACCTGTGTAAAAGATGTGCAGTACTTAAAAGTTTTCCCATATAATGATATATATTAAAAGTAACAACTTACATGGGAAAAAATGTTCTTGTAATGTGTATATGACACATTTTACCGCAAGAGTTCAGTGTAATGGCATTTCCCCAAATCAGTACTATGTAAAATGTTTAAAATACAGAGGGGACGTCCTACATGGTATTTTAACAGTAACCAGTTGAAAATGTGTCAGTGACTATTACCAAAGTACCTTTAAGGGATATAGTCAAATAGAATGTATTTTAAAATACGTTGTTATAATAATTCATAAAGAATGCATTTTTCCATGGCTTAATAAATTCAGCGTTGATTAGTTTTCAAAGGAAGCCAACAGACATTTAAGTATTTTCAAAATTTGGCCTCTGCCATAGTATCCACCTATTTACACAAAAATGTTAATAGGTTATGTCTCTGTTCAAGAATAATTTGCTGGATTCAAATTTAATGTCATATAGGCTTTACTATGAACGACTACTATTTCAGCTCATGTAATATTTGAGGGGGAACGAATCCACTGAAATTTCATGTTTAAGTAAATACTGAGTTGTATAGTCCTATTATGAATTCAAGGTATTCAACTTGCATAGAACTATTGCATAAAAAAGGCACTAGAAAAATTAATCATATTCACAAATTTGCTCCATATTTAACTCATTAGTATTTTCTTTCTAGTATCCTTTCTTTGGGTTATTTTTTTTCTTCTTTGCATCAAGTTACTACTAATTATATGATTCAACATTATTAGCAGTTGAAGTGAAAGGAATATGAAAACTTGAGTTGCCTCAACAGTGAGAAGCAAGCCTACAGATTGTCAGTCTAATCAGTTGTTTACATGACAAATTAAAGTGAAAACCGAAGTTAACATTGCATGACGATTCCTTAGCTCCCCAGTTCCGTTATCATGCAAATAGTTAGTTGTACCACGTCACCTCCTATTAATCTTATTTTTATTTTGCATGGAGGTACATGTATCTGCTTCATTTCTGAAAAAATATTGTACTCTCCTTCCAACCCCCTCCCCCTTCCCCCTCTCTCCTCTCTCTCTCTCTCTCTCTCTCTCTCTCTCTCTCTCTCTCTCTCTCTCTCTCTCTCTCTCTCTCTCTCTCTCTCTCTCTCTCTCTCTCTCTCTCTCTCTCTCTCTCTCTCTCTCTCTCCCTCTCCCCTCCCTCTCCTCTCCTCTCCCTCTCCTCTCTCTCTCCCTCTCCCTCTCCCTCTCCCTCTCCCTCTCCCTCTCCTCCCCCTCCCTCTCCTCCCTCTCCCTCCCTCCCTCCCTCTTTCCCTCTTTCCCTCTTTCTCTTTCTCTCTTTCCCTCTTTTCTCTCCTCCTCCTCCCCTGAAGCATTCTTTAACTATTTCAAGATTTATGTATGGAAATGTAGTAAGCATTCCTCAATTCATTGTACTCCTTGTGTTCCAGTGTTATGTATTTATGTAGCTAAGGTGAAAACATGTGGTTACTCACTTGGCAGAGAGATTTAAAGTCTAGCCTTTTTTTCTTTCTCATTCTCTTCTTTTATCACAGAATCAGATTATTACAGTTTTCACTTACTTGATGTGAACAATGTTATTTTTGTAAGACAGTAATGCTATTAATGTTTTTCTTTTGATGATTATTAATTTTATGATCGTCGTCATCTTGATCATTTTTATACATCATCATAACCATCATCAGTATCTATATCATCATTGCCATCATCAGTAGCAGCATGATCATTACTATCATATTTATCATTAGTTATCAATAGTGATATGTCATTTTTATTGTTCTTGTTACCTTTCTTATTACCAGCAGAGACAAGTACTCCCAGTATTTTTGGATTTCAGAACTGTTTTCCAATTACGAATTTAAGTACCTGAGAGTATTGATTCCTGTATCTATTAATAAAATGGCTTCAAAATTACCAGCAGTACTTCCTGTGGTGGCACTGGTCTCAAAATACAATGGTAAAACCATGAGTACCTCTGTAAAAAGTCTTCATGTAGCTGTCAAGGGAATTTTCTGTGTGGCAATACCATTTTTATTAAAGTGATGTCTCAAATTCTGCAGCTGTTTCATTAGATTCGGTAATTGGTACTGTTCGTGATGTCAGCTTAGAAGTTGAAGGGGATGTGATTATGTAAAAGATCCGGCATGGCTTCCCTATTCATTTTCCCTGTTTTCAATTTTCTTGTAATTCATTTACTTATTGTTATTTTATTTATTCTTTTTTTTCTGTTAGGGGAAGTATGAAAAATACTGTACTGTTATTACTTCTCATTTTCAGTTATTATTAGCATTGTCATCCTAATCCTCACTTTCATTATCATTCATTATTATAATCATCACCATTGTTTCCTGTAATTATATTATTGTTTATTTATTATTATGATTATTGTTATTGTAATGATTAATATTATTAATTTTCAACGTTGTCATAATTATTATTATTATTTTTTATTATTGTTATTATTATATTATTATTATTATTATTATTATTATTATTATTATTATTATTATTATTGTCAGTTATTTTTATCCTTTGTTCTTTTTATTAATACTGATATTACTCTTCTTATTGTTGATATCATTTATTATTATTGTGAATATGTTTATCATAACGATGATTGCTTGTCCAACAAGGATTATTAATAAGTAAAAATAATATTTATGATATATATATATATGAATGAGTGATGCTTTTACCATAGTTGTGATCTAGAAAAGTGATCATTTTTGATAGTTTTTACAATACTTAGTCATAAGGAATGCAAAGCTGTGTTCATCTTTGTTGAGTTGGAAATTTATGTTCATTTCTTTTTGCGAGGAGGCCTGCTGAAATGTGCATATGTGAGAGTACACATGCATAAACATTTGCACTCACACTCACCCCACACACTCGCTTTGTCTTTGATTGGGTCATATCTCTCTCTCCCCCCCCCCTCTCTCTCTCTCTCTCTCTCTCTCTCTCTCTCTCTCTCTCTCTCTCTCTCTCTCTCTCTCTCTCTCTCTCTCTCTCTCTCTCTCTCTCTCTCTCTCTCTCTCTCTCTTCCCTCTCTCTCCCTCTCTCTCCCTCTCTCTCCTCCCTCCTCCCTCTCCCCCCCCCCCCCCCACCACTCTCACTCTCACTCAGAGGTATTCCTCCAGGTGGTATACCTCCCTTTAACGATCATCATTTAGCAGCTTTCTCAGGTGGTGCTCAAGAAATGTTGCTTTGAAATGACAGAAGTGTGATTCTTACTCGACTCGAGATGATGTGTATTCCATCCAGGTGTACAGTGCCTGATTGACCCTCGAACAAAGGCTCTAGTCAGCGACGAGAATTGCCTTCGTTATGGTTTTGTGATTTTATTATATACAAAAGAGGTATTCCTAACCCCACACCCACGCTCAGAATGATGTGTTGTTCCCCCATTTTCTTTTGTTTTGTTGTTGTTTCATTCTTTTGTGAACCATTTTTTTCTCCTTCACTATGGGTTGTGCTGACCAAGATTTCTCATAGATTTTAGCAGAACGAATGTTAGCATTGTATTCTATATGCACAAGCAATAAATGTCTAGAACAAGATTATATGTCTTATTTTCGCCTTCTT
>NW_020868637.1:924139-931639 GCF_003789085.1 Penaeus vannamei | reverse complement strand
GAGTACCATCTCAGCTGTTTTACCCAGGCAGCTGAGAAGAGAGATGGGACGGTAGTTGCCAGGCTCCTTCGGTTTTGGGATGGGAACTATTGTGGCTTGTTTCCAGCTCTGGGGCACCGTGGCGGTTTCCCAGGATTTGTTGATAACCTGCAAGAATGCAAGTTCTCCTGTCAAACCTAAATGCGAAATGATGGGGTGGGAGATCCCATCAGATCCCGGTGCTGATCCAGAACTGGTTTTGTATGACTTTCTTAGTTCCCTAAGAGAGAACAAGGCATCCGTGTCATCGGATTCAAGTGCCTTGTCTCTGATGAGCGCGTCTTCCTGGATTTAAGTTTTGTTGTTTTTTCCTCATCACTTGAGGCAAGTTGTTGTTGCTGGTTCTAGCTGATAACTCAAGCACCAATCTATTAGCCTCTGACTGTGGGTCATGATGAGTGCATTTCGGGGCTTGGCGGCTTGTCACTTGCCTGACCTGTTTCCACAACTCTGTAAGGCTGGTCTGGTTTCCAAGTCTGGCACCATTCCAGCCATTTTCCTGCCTTACTCTATTGGCAGTTTCCTTGGCATCCGCAACAGCTTCCCTCAACAGGGCCAGATTGTCGGGAGTTCTTTGCCGTCGGAAATTTTTTCTGCACATATTGACCCTGTGGGTGACCTCTTTGATCTCTTCATTATAGTACCAGGCGTCTTTGTGAGTTCTGGACCATGGGCGAGTTTTGGGGATGGTTTGTGAGGCTGCCTGATTTATGGCCTGGATTAGCCTTGCCTCTAGCACATCCACATTTTCATTATTGTTGGGTTCATTGTCTCTCAGACATCGGGCCAAGCCTTTCTGGAAGGCTAACCAGTTGGCCTTGTCTGTTTTCCATTTGGGAATGTGATGTGGTCTTTGGGCTGGACCTGCATCCATAAGGGTGGTGACTATGCCGTAGTGATCACTAGTAACCGTATCATCGACACACCACCGAATTCTCTCCACCATTGTTGCCGTGGCAAAGGTAAGGTCTAGGACCCCTCCCCTCACGTGCGTTGGTTCTTTGGTGTTGAGAAGAGCAATCTCTGGGAATGTGTCAAGCACTTCTGCATATGAATGCCTGCCGCGTTCGGCCTTTTGCGGGGATTCAGCATGGATGTGTGTGCATTGAAGTCTCCCCCTATGATCACTCGGTCTTGTGCTGCGGTAGCACAGACCTGGTTTAAATCTTTCTCACACAGTGGTTTGCTATATACATTATATATTTTTAAAGGACCCCCAGGCAGCTGAATCTCAACAGCAAGAGATTCAACGCCTTCTCCTCAGTGCGGCAGATTGGCTATTAAGGAGCAAGGGATTGCTTCTTTTACCAGGGTCACACACTACAAGAGGTACATAGAGGAGTATATATACAAATACTGGGTGGTCAGGTCACGTCGATAATCAGGTGAGCGACGACCTTGGCTAGTTCGTGGCTCCTCGTAGCGGTGTTGATGTTAGTAGTATTCTACCATCTTCCTTTGCCGTGGGGCCAGGCCTTGCTTTAAAGCAAGGCTTGGCCTTATATATATATATATATATATATATATATATATATATATATATGTGTGTGTGTGTGTGTGTGTGTGTGGTGTGTGTGTGTGTGTGTGAGAGAGTATTTATATGGTATAAAAGAACAATTTTTGGTTCTCTCTCTCCCCTGGGTCGAACAGCACACTCTGTGTCGCGCTTCCTTAAGAAGGAGGTAAATGCTCTTGGATTCTGTCCTCCTGCTTCACTGACTAGTCTTTCCACTAATCATTTCGTACTGAAGATCCGGCGATTGGCTATTCCACCGCATGAATTTTATTAGAATGCAATGAATGGCGTCGGAATGATTGCCAAGCCATACCAGCCGATGTGCTTGGAACCTTCTTACGCCGGAGGCAATGGCCAATTTTTGTCATCGATCGCCAAATTTTTTTTCTCTCTCCCTCCTCCCCTCTCCCCCCCCCCCCCCCTCCTCTCTCTCTCCTCTCTCTCTCTCTCTCTCTCTCTCTCTTCTCTCTCTCTCTCTCTCTCTCTCTCTCTCTCCCCTCTCCCCTCTCTCTATCACACACACACACATTCTCTCTCTCTCTCTCTCTCCCTCTCTCTATCACGCACACACACCTCTCTCTATCACGCACACACACATTCTCTCTCTCTCTCTCTCTCCCTCCCTCCCTCCCTCTCTCTATCACACACACACCCATTCTCTCTCTCTCTCTCTCTCTCTAACACACACACATTCTCTCTCTCTCTCTCTCCCTCTCCCTCTCTCTATCACACACACATTCTCTTTCCCTCCCTCCCTCTCCCTCTCTCTATCACACACATTCTCTCTCCCTCCCTCTCCCTCTCTCTATCACACACACATTCTCTCTCTCTCTCTCTCTTTTCCTCCGCGAATAAGGGAGGGAATGTTGCAGCCATACTTCGATATTAATACATAAATCAATTTTGCTCATGACTACATAGATCACACGTTTAACGAGGCTTCGAATTCTGATGAAGATGCAATAGAAATGTGTCAATGGCATCTCACGCGCTGGGATGTTGTTCTTTCTCATTAACATCTACATCTGTCATTATGGACTTTGTTATCCTAGGCGCTGGGATTTTAATATCTTTGACATTTATCATCATTTGTTCTCAGGCGCTGGGATGTGTTCTCATCAATATCTTCTCCACGTGTCGCAGTGAACTCCCCTACACGTGTTGCTCTTAGAGACCTCGCCGTCTTAACTTAGCGCTCGTGGTCATCGATCCTCCCCTTCCCCCCACCCCGCCTCCTCCCCCCTCTCCTCCCGTCGACTCACCAAAAGGATGGATTTATCGGAGGACCAAAGGCGTGGTTTTGAATGAAAAAATCTGCTGGCTATTGATTGTACTTTAAGTTCATAAACACGTCTACGCACGGAACGCTAATCGCCTAAGCGCGTGTGTGTATACATATATGTGTATAATAAATGTAATATATATATATATATATATATATATATATATATATGTAACAGTAGTCGCGGGACTTCTAAGAGGAAAGTGGAGAAGTATAATAAATCTGAACACCAACGTTGCCAGAAAAAAAAAAAAAATATCTCAGGGTTGAACGAATGAGATGAATTTCTTCAATTTATTTGCATGAAAACGTTTCGGGTTAACTTCACCCATCCTCAGTGAGACATAACTGTAAACAACAACAATCCTAAATATATAGTTACGTTAATTAATGGAAACTAATTGTTAAATACAATTCAATATTAATCAAAGTTACAGTAATTATTATATGTTGACATTTATATATAAATTTGAGAGTAAACCTTATTTGGAATCTGACAGTCTTATGATAGAAATGTCAAAACACAAACCGAGTCAAACACTAAAATTCCTCATATTCAAATTAACAGTTCAAATAATTTAATCTATTTTAACCATAAATGTGAAAACTAACATTTTGAAACTCTTTAAGAGCATACGAGTACTGGAAACTTACCCACATCTCAAAGAAAAAGAGAGATAAAAAATACACGAGTGAATTTGGCAGCACTCGAAAGTAACGAGCGATATAAACGCACACGTTCACTGTGCCTCAGGTCCTCTCCGGTGAGACGGAGATCGACTTACCTTCAAAAAGCTGCCATCGTGGGACCCAAAGCGCGCGCGGTCTCGGCCGCCCGGGGTGCAGTAAGGGTCGGATGACTAGGTTGCGGGAATGGCAATTTCGACCTTCTGGCCTTCTTGGAAATCTGAACGTTTGTAGGAATTGCGGGAAGGAATTCCAAGGTGGAAGATTCCGACCCACAAGAAGGAATTCCAAATCCTAGAAAAGTTCCAGATTCAGGAAGAAATTCCTTATTCAGGGGGAGGAAATCCAAATCTATTGGAAGTGATTCTATATCCAATGGAAGGATTTCCCAATCCAAGAGAAGGAATTCCTGATCCAAGGGAAATAATTCCTAATGAAAGAGAAGGAATTCCTGATCCAAGGGAAATAATTCCTAATCCAAGAGAAAGAGAAGGAATTCCTAATCCAAGGGAAATAATTCTTAATCCGAGGGAAGGAATTCCTCATCCCGAGTAAGGATGATATATACATACATTTCCTATGTTGACAGGAAATGTATGTATACTCTTTTGGAACTATATGATGAGAGTTGTATATATAATAGGAAATGTATGATTATTAAAAAAAAAATAATAATATGGATGTGTGTATGTTAGGATTTAAGCCATAGGGTTGCAATGTTATCGTTCAACTCATTTTCAGAACCTATCGCCCTCGTTACGTTCACCATGAAACCAAAGTTCTAAAAATCCACAGAAAGAGAAGAAGCGACGCTTAAATAATTTAACCCAAGTAATTGCACCGAAAATCGCATTTCGATTACACTCACCGGAGGGCAAATGGCAAACTCCATTCACTATCATACAAAATATTGAACCTCGAAGGACTCCGACGTCTTCCATCGCAAATCACGTGCCTCCTTCGTCTGTGTTCCAGGTTGCCTCGACGTCCTGGGCGCTGGCTCTTCTGCAGCTGGAGGGTTACGGCGAGGAGGACCTGCAGGAGACCGGAGAGCCCCCGCAGGTCGCTCTTCGGAATCTGCTCAGGTGGGTGTAGCTGAGAGAAGCCCAAGGGAATGCTCGCCTTTCTCTCTGGATTTATTCATTTATTCATATTTATAGTGCGTGGCACGTTGTTTTGGTTTTCTCTGTGGAGGTTTGACGGTAAAGATAAAAGGGGAAGTACGGAGCAGAGGCTGTCTCTTCGCCACACGATCCATAATGTGTTGTTTGAATTATCCTTTTGCATGTTTATTCCTCTTATTTTCCCTTTACCAATTCCCGCTTCTGTTCTCTGGTTTCCTTGCGCGACCGCTGCCTCGCCGCAGCCCAAAGTAACCCCAGACCCATCCCGCCAGGCCCGTCCAGCCCGACCAGATGAACGCGACCGTGCAGCCGTCCCTCAAGTTCCTCTTCGTGCGGCATCCGCTCGAGCGCGTCGTCTCCGCCTACAGGAACAAGCTCGAGGACTCGTTCGCCTACCACGACGGCGAACACTTCTACAGGACCTACGGCAGGAGCATCGTGCAGGGGTTCCGACAGAGGAAGAAGTTCAAGATCCTTCTGGACGCCGGCGACGACCCTGGCGACGGCGACGACTACCGGAGGGAGCCCACGTTCGAGGAGTTCGTCGACTACCTTCTGGGCACGGAGGTGGTGGACTACGACGAGCACTGGAAGCCCATGTGGCTGCAGTGCCACGTGTGCGACCTCGAGTACGACTACATCATCAAATACGAGGCCTTCCAGGAGGAGAGTGAGTACTTCCTGCGCCTGCTGAAGGAGAGGAAGCACGTGCCCGAGAGCTTTGACCTCCGCTGGGAGAACAAGGGCGGCACGGACAAGGGCGCGACGCTCGAGTACCTGAGCAAGATTAGCGAGCACAAACGTTGGCTGCTCTACGCGAAGTACCAGGAGGACTTCAGCCTTTTCGGCTACACGATGGAGGGCTACACCGAAGCGATCCCTCCTGAACTTTCCATGCACACGAACGATTTGCATTAGATGTCACATGACCTTCTGGGCTGTATTTATTTTCGAATTCTAAGAATAAACAGGTATTTATAAACGCTGTTGGTTTTTTCCATTCCTTGGTTACAGCGCTGGAACATGTTCCCATATCTTTGTAATTTTGAGATATGGCTGCTTTTATTCCTATAAATAGGACTGTTAGTACTATTATTACTATTATCTACTTTAATGGCACGGACACACGTGATTACACAGAAAAATAAATGGGTTTGAATGAATCATAAATACTGTAATCATGTACTGCCGTAACGGGCGTTCCACTGAGCATGCATTATTAAATTCATATAATCTACATTTCGAAATGTCACATATACACACTCACGTGCACGCACTCGCGCGCGCGCGCACACACACACACACACACACACACACACACACACACACACACACACACACACACACACACACACACACACACACACACACACACACACACACACACAACACACACACACACACAACACACACACACACACACACACACACACACACACACACACACACACACACACACACACACACACACACACACACACACACACACACACACACACACACACACACACACACGCACACCCGGGTATGGTGGTTATTTGTATTCGTGAGAATAAACGAAAATCAATGTGTCGCAGATTATTTTTATATGAATCCAATACGTATAAGCGGCGCTCCGGTCTCCTTCGATTACCTATTCTTCCGGGTTGCGTGACGGGGAGAAGGAGGCAGATAGAGGGGAGGGAAGGAGAGAGGGTTAAGGGAAGGGGGAAGGAGGGTGGGGACAAGGAGGAAAAATGGGAGAAGGGAAAAGAGTAGAAGGGAGAGGAAAAGGAGGGTAAGGAACGCGAGAAAGATGAAGAGGTGAAAAGGGGTAGGAAGTAAGGAGAAATGAGAAGGAAAAAAGAGAAAGGGAGAAGGCAAAAGGGATAGGATGGAGAGAGGAGAAAGGAAGGAGGAAGAGGGGAGATGGGAAGGGAATAAGGTAAAGGGCAACAGAAGGAGAGTGAGTTGATGGGAAGGGGGAGGCAAGGGGACGGGGGCGATGTCCCTAGCAAGGGAAGGCCACTTCGGTGGCAGACTCCGAGCGAGGTGGCTGCGGCGGCGCGCGGCGAGGGATCGAGTGTGACATCGCCGCCAGACTCTCGACCGGCAGCCCGAGTTGAGAAATTCATGAGCCGTCAGCTGACCGGACGAGTGACGGCCTCGCATGTTCAACTCTGATTGAAATCGAATGCCGCTTCCGGAGCCCAACACCATATTCTCCGACGCATCGCCACGGCTTGGAGGATGACTACGCACTCGTCCTTGAGGAAGAACTCGACCTTCTGCGGGAAAACCAGAGACAGAAGGAGACACAAGGTCGCGGCTCTCGGTCTGGCCGCCGTTGTGTGGGCCTCGACGCTCCTCGTCTTCCACTTCTCTGAGGTAATTCTCCAGTACTTTGTGTCGTGAATTAAGTGAATACTATATACTTTGTAAAAAAAAAGAAAAAAAAAAGTGGTAGGAAGTAGCAGATGAAGATGAGTAACTTATATAAGGCTTGTGTTGTACTTGTGAGTATTCGTGTAAACTCATCGCCATTACATTTTTTTGTTTTCATTCTCAAGTTCTCACGTACTGTGCTTTCTCATGCACCAATACCGTTCAAGAATAGAGCTACCTGATAACTATTTTTATGTTCCCCTGCAATCGCGAAGGTTTTTGTTTCCTTTGAGCTCTTTGTTACATTCTTTCGCTTTAGGGATGATGTCTTTCTTTCTCGAGCTAAAAAAAAAAAAAACACGGGCAGGAAGATCTTCCGGGGACTCTTTTCAGATCAAAAAAACCCAACCGGGAGATTTTAATAAAAAAAAACTATATCTGACCGCGGCAAGGATTTTTTTACCCACTTCACTTTTTTTTTCTCCAAA
>NW_020868637.1:872861-895361 GCF_003789085.1 Penaeus vannamei | reverse complement strand
TACAGAGCCTAAAACCAAAGAAGGACGTGGGAGTGGGATGAAGATGACTAAGAAATTAATGAACCTCCCAATTGAAAACGGACTCCCCAAACAAACTGTGAGGACAAAAACAGGTTTTGAAATGAAGTAAATAAAATAACATAGGTGGGCTATACACTGAAGGTCATCTCTCAGCCAAATGGAAAACTGCAAGGTGTTGCCTGGAAAGCGTACAGCGAGCAGCATAAACAAAGCCAAAATGAAGTTAATAAACCGAGCAAGACACACAGGGGCGAATAATCCAAAGGCTGGAAGCTGACAGACAGATGAAAGAAAGAGTTTTAGGCTAAGATACCTAAGAATGACCACAAGACCGGGAAACCATGGGGGGGTGAGATAGATGGCGAAGGAGACACTGAGACAGACATCGGGCAAAGTAAAAGTTGGCAAGGAATCATAGTGGTTTAATAAAGTGCAGGAAGTCATCAAATAGAAGAGGGGATTGCAAGAAAGACTTCAGCGTTGAGTGAAATCAAGCTGCGCACACAAGGAGGAAAATATGTTGAACGAATGGAATGAAGGGGACGTTCAATAGTGCTGTAGTCATATGGAATTAAACTGATGGTATATACCATCAGTTTAGGAGCGAGTAACTGATAGCCAACTGAGTGGTATAGGACAAATCAGTAAGGAGCCATTTGGATTTATGCCAAGGAGAAGCATAACGGATGCAATTTGAGACTGCTGAAAGACAAGTGCAGAGGTCAAGATTTACAATGCATTTTATTAACCAAGAGTGTATGATAAAGTACCAATAGAGGCAGAGAGAGAACTAACGGAAAACTATGCCCGGTTGGTACAAGACACGTACCGAGGTTGCCCAACGCAGACCAGAGGCTTGGTTGAAGCTGAAGTACACTCAGTTCAATAATTTGGCTTTCCAGTCCAGGAAGATGTGCGACCAAGAGGTGGCGAAGAGGAGCCAAGAAAATCACGAGAGTTTTATTGTGACAGGAAGGTACCCGCTAGAGTGACAAGGGAATCTGTATACGGCACGACCAGCCATACAAGGGCAAAAAGACATCTTTAGGTCGCAGGAAAGAATCATGGGATTTTGTTTGGTTAGGATGAGAACGAGGGAGATCATAGAAGTTTGAAAAATTTAAGGAAGGTTGATAGAAACCCCGCTGAGATTGATACAGCCATGTGCTAAGAACATAGAAGGGCTCGGAAGCAACATAAATTACATTACACTATAGCAAAAACATAGTAAAAGAAAATGACTAAAACAAGTAATATTAAACTCTTCTTTGTTTTCACAATAAACGCTTTTTATTGTCATGTTTTACTAACATTCTTCACTCGCTTGATTTTCTGGGATTTCATCTGCTTTGTACTCATCATGCCTCATTTTAATTTTAAATTTTCGGCAATAATCATTACATTATCACCCCCTAAAAAAATCCCATCAGATAAAAACTGCTTAATACAACTCACATCACCCCCCCCCCTCCTACCTGAACTCAGTAATTAAAAACAAACGTAAACAAAAAATCACTTGAGGCATATAGACTCAAGTGAACCACTTGGTGAATATGGTTCGATAAATTCCTGGAAATCTTTGGATAAGTTGCGACAGGTTCGTAACCGGTGACCGGATAAGCAAAAGTATTTAAAACATCTATTTGGCCGCCGGGCTTAATAGATTCGGATCCGGTTGCTTGCTGACAATGGCTAGCAGACGAGAAGGATATTGCTTCAGTGAGCTCTAAATCCTAATCTAGAATAAAAGAAAAGGATGAAGGAAAGAGATAAATGAAGGAGTAAAAGTGAAAATAAAATGGAAAAGAAAAAGAAAATGAAAGGTGAAAGAAGACAAGAAAAATGAAAAAGAAAGAAAACATGCCATTTTAATTTCGGCTCTTCAAAATCTTGCTAGGTAGATAGAACTATAATAATGGTAATGATAACAACAATGATAATGATAATAACTACAAAACAATAACAACAATATTGGTAATAAGATAATAATAATGATGATGATGATGATAATATTATATCAATTACGAATGGAAATACAATAAGAATAATCACAATGATAATGGTAGTAATAATGACAATATTGATAGAAATAATAGTAAGATCATATTGATAGTGATGACTAATAGCAATATTAATGATAACAATATAATGATAATAGTGATAATGATAATTATCATGATAATAATAATAATGATCATAATTGTTTTTGTTACTGCTATTGTCATTATCATCATTATTCTTATGAAAACGATGATGGTAAGATGATGACAGTGATGATGATGATGATGATGATGATAATAATAACAATAATAATAATAATATTATTATCATTAATGATAATAATAATGATAATAATAATAATAACAACAACAATAATAATAATAATGATAATAAATTAATAATAATAATAATAATAATAATAATAATAATAATAATAATAATAATGATAATAATAACAATGAGAATATTACAGCAATATTGATAATGATAAAAAAAAAAACAATTTCAATGGTATGACAATGATGATGATGATAATAATAACACGTTAATGATGATCCTGATGCTATTGATATGATAAGGAAAATAAAACAACTATATTAATGCACAAGAAATGTAATTTCAATGACTGCCATTAATTGATTATAATCATAATGGTGATTATGACACTGTTATAACACTCACCTCATCATTCTTTATATCTATAACTGATATAATTCCCAGTATTTATTCTCATCCTCACCACCACTCCTAATATCAACCATCCAATATAATTCCCTTTATCAATCATCATATCATCACTCAATATCCATCATCATTTTTAATCATTTCCTTTATTTATCGTTATTTCATTACTTCCATCCTGTATTATCACCCCTGATTCTTCTTCATCATCACCATCAAATCCTTTCATTCTTTATCATCATATCTATAACTTCCATGCTCTATCATTTTCATCACTTCTATTCTCTATAATTTTCATTACTTCCATGCTTTATCATCATCATTTTCATAACTTCCCTTCTTTAGCATCACCATCATCGATTCCATTATATATTATCATTCTCATCACTTCCATTCTTTAGTACCATTCTCATTTCTTCCTTTCTTTAGCATCATCGCTATCACTTCCATTCTTTAGAAGATTCATCACTTCCATTTTTTATCATTTTCATCATTTCCATTTATATCATCTTTTTCATCATTTCCATTCTTTATTATTCTTATTACTTCCATTCTTTAGCATCATCACTTCCATTCTTTATCATCATTCTCATCACTTCCATTCTTTATAATCATTCTCATCACTTCCATTCTTATCATTATCATGATCACTTCTTTTTTATCATTATCATGATCACTTCCCCTCTTTATCCCCCATTTCCCCGGCCCCTCTGAATGCCTGTCCCCGTGAGGTCGGCGTTGAGGCAAACCCGAACGCGACCGAGACCTGTGTTTACATCCGAAGACGCCCTCGCAGCAGCAGGTGACGGCCCCCACACAATATCCCCAAGTTGTTACTCATATTTTTTTATAATGACATTGTTATAACAGGTGAGGAATTGCAATTGACTTGATGAATGGATTGATGGTATGGTTTGCCCTGTTTGGTTGCTCGGGTGGTCTTGCATGTAGTTAATGGTGGTGTTTTGTGACAGTTTTTATATAGTATCCCCCATATCACTTGACAGGGATATGGGATATTTTCAGGATTCTAAGCGTTCTTTTATTTGTCGGACACATGATCAAAGCTGTAGATTCAGTCCACTTCTGTGAACCAGACTTGAGTTCTATACACTTACTCTATAATGAATTCACAGTATATATATAAGCCTTTGCTTGAATTCCACAGACAGTAACAAGCAGGTGTAAAATTATTGTGTGTAAAGGGCCACATCAAACAATACCATTGCCACCAGACTATGTGATATGACAAGATGGAGCTTACACTGTTTTCTTATTTGATTATAAATTATCGGTAAGGTTTACAAGCTTGATTGTGCATGAAGCATGGGTTGGCTTTTCGATGATGGAATTAGTAAGGGAGGAAACGTTATAATTTGATGGAATTTGATAAGCAATAATGGCCCAACCTTTACTTTGCGTACATTAACTCAGAAACTGGCTAGTGTTATTTTATGTGTTTTTAGGGGCCACTCTTTTACATAGGCCTCATTTCTGTGTTACAACTTCCCCTTCATTGTATGACATGTACATTTTAGGAATTATTTTCCACCAAAATACGGTGCATACCGAGACTGATTTTTGCCAATGCACACAAGATATCTACTCAAAAAGTGCCATATGTTGAAGGTCACCAGAGTGAGGAAGCATGTTGGTAAACTATGAAATATGATGTTCAACACACAACTCATGATTGCACAAACTTCATATGATATTTTATATCCAAAATAAGCTACTAACACGTTTTCATACCTAATACAAACTCAATTGGTAACTAGTGCATCACTAGGAAAATGTGCCCTGATAATGAGGAACAAAATTGACTGATCTTTCTACATCACGAAGAAGCAGAATTGGTGTGAGTACTTGAATTAATGCTTGTCATCTATCATTTGTTACTATATATACAAAGATGACAACCATTGATGCTTGTAAAAATAATGAGTGAAGTAAATCCCTATGTCCTGTTTAGTAAAGTCTGTACGTATTTACAATATTTGTGTATTTGGTATGGTGCAAGTGTTTCTCGTAAGAGGCCACATGTACATGAAAGTACATAAATGGTTGATTAGCAATGACGTTGAAGGAAGGAAGGAAGCTTATAACGTTTGCACTATCTACAATAATATACACAAAAAATGATTATTTAAATTTCAATTGCACCTGGGAAATGTTGATTGATGCACACCAGTGATTTTTGGCTACTGCACTTGAGCATGCTACATAATTTGCTCTGCACTTAGATACATTAAAAATTACCTCAGCTTTCAGTATAGATGTCTGATTGTGAATGTTTTCCGGGATATTACTATGCAAAAAGAAATGGCCTTTTTGATATTACTTCTGGATGCATTCACAATCGCAATAGTAATGGGCAGGGCATTAATGAGCGCCTAACACGCATATTGATGGTTGATTACTGGGTGAAAGGGGGATGGATCAAGGTGCAAGTGGAAGTGTCAGTGTTTGAGAAGGTGCTTGTAGTCTTAAGTGTTTGTTTAATTTGTTTGTGAAAATGTTGAGTGTTTTAGTTTCGATTATGTGTTGTGGGAGCCTGTTCCGTTGCGTATGGTACGTGGGAAGAATGAGTGCTTGTAAGAGTCAGTGTTGGTGAGGTATGTGTTGAATTTACTGGTGTGTGAGTTCCTTGTGTTGTGTGAGTATGCTGCTTGTAAGTATTCGTGTTTGTTGATGTCTATCAGGTTGTTTGTGATTTTGTACATGATTGTAAGTCTGTGTGCTTGTCTTCGTATCTTGAGCAGGTCCTTATTAATCTGTTTTTTTATGTGAGATGTAATACCAGGTTTATGTGTGTAATTGTTTTTAATAAACTTGGCAGCCCTAGTATTGACCTGCTCGAACATTGTATGTAGTTAAATCCACTTCAGGTAAGATTGTATACAAATCATGATAGTATAGATTACTTCAGGTAGAAAAAAGAGATGCAGTGACCAGTACCAAAGGGTCACCTGCATTAGACAAAAATTAAGAATGGATTGACAGTGATTTTTTCCTTGTCTCTGATTCTGCACAAAATTATTATTGTTTTCAATAAATTTTTTGAAAAATTTGGTTGTTGGCTGACTTTGAAAGGCTTGAGAACTAGTGTCAATGGAGCTGGATGCCCATATAGCATGCAAAACATAGAGCAGCCTTTATGATCATGACATGAAGATACTATCTGGAAATTGGTCCCATTTTACAAGGCACTAGTTGCATTGCAATTGCCCATTATTTTATATGGCAAAGCAGAGGTAAATGTGTGCATAAAATAAGGGGAATGCCATACTACAAACTTTAGTTGTATATCAGTTAATGTTTGGGCAAACCATAGTTATAGTATAATTACTAGTTTTGCTTTTATAATTATTATTATGGTTCATTTTTATTGATATAATATGTTAGTATTAGTTGTAAAGCATAAATACTTTATATGTGTATGATGTTTATAATACTTAAGTATCTGTTACTGTTGTTATTGATAATAGTATTGATATAACTGTAATTCGTTTCCAATGTCTTTTCCTTCATATTATTGTACTTATGAACTTTAAACTTAATGGTGCATATCAAGAATTTATTGACCAGCAGTAAATACAGCAAACAGAATTTTATGATTTTGTTGTAGCTTTATAAAATTGTATCATATTGTCATTAGAATATAATTATTCTTTGCATTTCTGTATTCCAGGTCTTGAAAAATGACAGACATGAATGACCAAACTGTAACCAACAAGAAAGAGCGGCGAGGCTCACCTTTAATGAAGTTGTCTGCCTACGTGTCTGCTTTGCGTCCATGGTCATTTAGCGCCTCTTTAATGCCAGTGCTGCTGGGATGCACATTGGCCCACAAGGCAACTGGAGAATTTAGTGTTGTTGGACTTATTACAACTGCACTTACAGCTTTGTCTGTTCATGCTGCAGGCAATGTGGTCAATACCTATTTCGATTATGTGAAGGGAATAGATAGCAAAAAAAGTGATGACCGGACTTTAGTGGACCAGCTGCTCTCAAAAGACGAAATTGTAACTCTTGGCGTGATTCTTTACTCTGTAGGGTGTGGAGGATTTGTGATCTTGACAATGGTGACTAATGCTCGTCTAGAACATCTAGCGCTTGTGTACTTTGGAGGTTTGTCAAGCTCATTTTTATATACTGGTGGTGGTTTTATATAAGATGTGTGTTGATTCTTATTCTCTTTGGTCCAATGACTGTCCTCTTTTCATATATGGTTCAGACTGGACATGTTCAATGGGGCACAATACTATATGCTGTACCTCTGGCATTAAACACAGAGGCAATTCTTCATTCAAATAACACGAGAGATCTAGAATCTGATCAGCGAGCCGGTATTGTCACACTGGCTATTCTCATTGGTTCAACAGCATCTGAAGTTTTGTATGCTATTTTCCTCTTCACTCCATACACAATTTTTGCTGTTTGGGGTATGAAATATTCACCTTTACTATTTCTACCTCTTATTACAATTCCTGAAGCATTCAGACTGGAAAGACACTTTAGAACAGTCAGTAAAGGACCTATACCAAAATGGACAGCTAAGCTTAATGTTTATCTTGGTTTTCTTTATGTTTTAGGATGTGCTCTCTCAGATTCAGCAAAATTACCTTATGTTCTGTAAATGTAAACAGTAATTAAGGGATAGAATCAGTGTTTCACTGCTATTCTTCTGTAGAATTTGCAGGTTGTATCATTTTAAGTAACTGGGCATGGTCCTTGAAATTTATTATTTATTATACTTTTATACTGTTTGGAGAACTCAAGACTAGAATTACTGTTTACTTTGTAGAGGAGGAGCATCTTGAAACTCAGTGAATTGTGTAAAGTAGGAAAGCCAAGGCTAATGCAAATGTGACAGATTTTTCAGCAGATAGACTTACTTTTGCTTAGGTACCAGAATTTGCATTAGCTTTGAACAATTCAAAGTGTTGTTGGTAGAAGAATGAAAGTTGTCAGTAACCAATGAAGTGAGATGAATATCAAAAATATATAAAACTGCATTTATGTTCAAAACCAAAGGAAAAGGTAGATGGTAGGTATGTCAAAGTAATGTCTTAGATGATAAATTTATTTGCTGATCAATTAATGCACATGAGCAATTTTCATTTCTATATTCATTCACTGTTGTAAATGTGTTGAGATGTGTGAGCAGCCATTTATGAAGGAATAAAAACAGAGTTCCTGTGTTGTCTTAGAGATATTGTAGCTTCCTTTGGAAGTTCACATATGAACTTCAAACATTGAATTGAAATCTGAACACCTCATACTATATTTATTAAATAAACTGTCTTGTTTTTTATGTTTTCTTCCTCTCTCCTAAGATGTATACAAGTATGCTTATCTGTGGAAGCTCACACCTTGGTGTTCTTGGCTTTTCGTAATTGAAAAATTATGTTTTTGATAAGTAAGATATTGTTTCTTGTGAATTATGCTTACTGATTACATAACTAAAGCAAGTTGGTTATGTTGCAGGTTTATAAAAAAAATATCAGTCCTCTCTCCTATATTAAGTGACATGTATATCACATAGATACTTTGGATGCAGATCAGCATCAATGTTGGTTTCATAAGTTATCAATTCTACTGCATCAAATATTGGAGGTTGAGACATGCTATGTTTATATTCCTAACTAAAAGTATTGGAAAGTTAATACAGAATATCTGATATTTATAGAAGTGCTATAAGAAATATGATTTTGAAGTACTTGGTTGTGATGCTTACTAATACTAAGTAATTAAGTTATCGATTGTACATTATTCTCAGACATATATGCATTTTCCTTGATTTACTGTATTGGCTTTGTAAAAACACTGTTTTTAGGAGTGTAGTTTTCTTATGTGCATTATCATTGCCATCCAAAATTAGTATTTGATACAGGATAGAACTTTCATGTACTGTTGATGCACATATGGAATCTAGAAGGCATTGCGGATGTAGCATTGTTTAGCTGACACTTGGAAAATGGACTATGGCTTGCTCTCTTTTTGACTACTTTTGTAGCTAATTAGATACTTAACTGATTACTTTAAGTTTATTTCAGTGAGTCCGAATGTGCCTGGGTTTGGCTACAGCTGTTATTTTAAGGGTTATGTGATGTGATGGATGACCTTTGAATACCGGTAGCTGTAAATTATAGAAGTAAATGTAAGAGTGAGATTATGGTGTTTTACTTTGCTATTTAGATTTATATTTTACATAAAATGTTTTCAGAAAGATATCACAGCTGTGAGGTCTTCCTTTAGAAAAAGGGCTGACAAGATATCTTAATTCATGAAAATTATATTGTATCATCTATACAGGGTTGCATTTTACAAGAGTGATTCATTAAGAGACATATAAAAAAGATTCAGCATTTTTATCTACAAATATAAATTCTGAATGAAAGTATTGATGTTGAGGTATATAAAATATTCAAATAATTTTCTGTAATATTATATATAAAGTATTTTAAATGTACAGTAATCTACTTCATTGAGATTATTAATAAGGCTTACAGGAAATGTAGATGAAAAATCATTTTTAACATAGTGCATCCAATTTCTGGATTAGTATATGGTTATTTTTCATGAATAAAAGGAATATTAATCTGAAGATGCACAATTTACTTTATTAATGATAGAAATACATGAATTTGGATGCAGTGTAAAATTTTGATGGACTAATGAAGTGAGACTGAAGGTACTGACCCTTACAATTTGAGGCCAGTACAGTATTACAACCATGCGTATCAACAACTACTCCTGAGTTGATTCCTAACTTTGGATCACAGATCATTGAGGTTCCTTTAGAAGTGTCTCTTTAGAGGCTCATAAATAGGCATTAATCAGTGGATTTGAGATCTTCAGAAAAGTTCGTTGGGTACAATTGTGTGGCATGGGGGAGGGAGCTTTGGTTTGGGAGAATCAACATTGACAAATTCAGAACCTATACATGAAAACTGGTCTCAAAAGTGCATGATATTAATAGGGACATAGCCTAAATATGAAGCCATGGCTATTTGAAGAAATAAATGTGGGGCATGATCCAATAAGAATGTCAGTTTGTTTACTTATTTATTATATATTTTTTATATATATATATTTTTTTCATGAAATAACTTGTATATCTACATGCAGCAAATTGAGAACTACAAATAGAGTAATAAAATTTATAAAAATATATTGAGGTATTTAAGCCACACAAGTGGGAAGAGAAAATAATATTGATTATTATCAACTTTGTTTTCTGGAAATAATTTTTTGCTTCTTTGGTTGGCATTATCTTAATATCAACTACCCCCCCAATCCCTTGCCCGTTGTTGTTGTGGGGGGGCTTAGGAGACGAAGACTGAGACCCAATACAGGGATCTCCCCTGTCTAGGGCCTCAACCCTCGACTCAACTAATTTTGCATGGTCTTTTTCCTCTCCAGCTTTTGTTTCCGTCTCTTCTCCATCCCCTTCTGCTATCTACTTCCTAAGGTGTGAGAGCCGTGCTGAGAGGATGAAAGGCTGACCTAGTGCCAGTCCTGAACGGCCTGCGGGAACTATGGGCACGGGACTCCTGACTAATCTAGCCCTTACCTTCAGTAGTGAAAGGAGGTGGGTCGATTAGGCCTATTTACATAATCCAGGTTCCCCATGACCAGTAATGAAAATGTAATCCCTTTATTAGAGGCTATGAGGCTAGCCCCTTTATCAAATAGCCCCAACCCAGGCTCTCCTTTGACCACGGCTCTGAACACTGAAACTACTACCCACTCCTCAATGCCTACTAGTGCATTACCCACCCAAGCAAAGAATCAATCTCCAGATGACTTTCCTACCCATCCAACTTCCTCAAATTCAACTCCACCCCTGCAACCTTCATCAAACAACCAATCCTCCCTTATTACTACCTTGCAACCTTATTCTCCATCATTCCGTAATACTCCCTCTTCCACACGTCCCCGACCATCCACCACCACCAACCCTACAGATATCTTAAATACCCTGTTTAGCCCAGCTAAATGGGACCGATTTTTCGTGATCCCTGCTACAGCTCCTTACTCAGGCAACACTCTTCTCTTTCAACAATGCCTCCAAAAACAAGTAGGCAGAGTCCCTTTTTATACCAGACGCGATCGCTCCCGTCTGGTAACAGTCAGATCAGAAACTGAATCTATAGCACTATCAAATTTAACTGATCATTCTAGCAACCCCATTCCTGCAGAACCTCATCCAACCCTTAATACCAGGACCGGAACTGTCTCTCTCTCCCCAGCAAACTGCCCAGTCGATACCAAAGATTGGTCAGACTGTGGAGAAGACTTATTAGGATGCCTCAAAGACCAAGATGTGAAATCAGTACATTGCTACACCATTCCTCCTAAAGGTCAACGAAAGAATCCGACCAATATTGCCAAAATTACCTTCCGTACACATGACCTTCCCTTACGTATCTACATTGGTGGACAGTCCCTCCCTGTTCGACCATACCAACCCCCTCCCCGTCAATGTCAAAACTGTTGGCGCTTTGGACATCCTGCCAAACATTGCCGTTCCACAGACCGATGCCCCATATGTGCCCAAACTGGTCATAATCGATCAAACTGCTCAGCACAAACACGAACATGTGCTAACTGCGGCGGCCCCCATAATGTATTTTATAGAGGCTGTCCCACTTACAACTTTGAATCTGAGGTAGCAACTCTCGGATACAAAAATGGTCTCACTTTACGTGAAGCCAGACAGGAAGCACGTCGACAAGGTTTCTCTCATACTCCATATCCTAGCAACATCGTTCGCTCAGCCCTTCCCCCTCCATCCCAAAATGTCCCCATTTCCACATCTACATTCGACATCCCTCAGACCAATTCCTTTGCCACTCTAAACCCAGACACCCCAATCTCAACCACAGCTCCTATCTCAACTACAGCCCCAACACCAACCCCTCTCCCTCCCCGCACTACCCGCAGTAGACAGACTAAACGTTCTAACCCTTCTTCCCCTACAACACAATCACCTCCACCTACCTATACCTTTGTTCCTGAGACACCAGTCTCTTCTTCCCCCCCTCATAAGAAAACCTTTATTCACAAAAACTCTCCAACCAATTCCATTGCAGAAACAATTACCTTCTCACAAAACTCTCCAACAAACTCCACTGCAGAAACAATGGATGACATTCAAAGCTATATGCTTGAGACACAAGATCCCATAACTCATGCTCCTTCCACACTTGAAGTGGTTGCCGATATTCATACCCCTCCTACTAATATTCCCCCTACACCCCTTCCTCCTACTCCCTCTCAACACAACCTAACCCCTCAATCCCGTCCACCACTGATATCCATCCTCCCAATACCCATCCTCCTGATATGCATCCCCCTCTTACTCACAGCACCCCTACACCCCTTCCTCCTAATCCCTCCCAAGACAACACATCCCCTTCAACTCCAACTATCCATCCTTCCGATATTCATCCTCCTAACAGTAATACTCCCCACATCTACTCCCTCCAACACACCCACCCCCTTCAACCCAACTATAGGCACATTCTCCCTCCCTCCATCCCCTCTATCCTTTGCACTCCCTCCCGGATACACACGAATCACTCATGGCACAACAATGCCCTTCTCCAGATTCCCTACCTCCTAATATCCCTCCTTTACACCCCCTAGCTCCTTCCCCTTCAAATTCCTCAACACGTACACGTGTTATCATTCGTAAATCAACTAGGATATAGCTCTCCTACATTGGAATATTCGCGGTTTCCGCTCACATAGATCAGACCTACGTCATATCCTTGCTTCTTATAATCCATCTATTATCTGCCTCCAAGAGACTTTCCTCACACACCCTCCTATTCCAATTCCCAATTACCATTTTATCTCTTCCCCACACTCCCTTTATGTCTCGTCTATACTTATCCATCATAAAACACCTTATGTCATACCTCCCATACAAACTTCTGTCCCGTGCACAGCTATTCGCATCTTTCTTCGCCGCTGGATCACAGTGATTTCAGTCTACTTCTCCCCATCCCATCCCATTGACTTTACTGCCTTTGAGACTCTAATTTCCCAACTCCAACCACCTTTCCTCATAGTTGGTGATCTCAACTGCCGCCACACTCTGTGGGGTGACTCTACCACCAACTCCCGAGGCCGATCTCTAGAACGCTTCCTCTTCACAAATAACCTAATTATTCTTAATTCAGATCGCCCCACACACTTTGACATGCGCACACAATCCTTTCCATGCCTTGACCTCTCTATATGCTCTCCTACTTTACATCTAGATTTCCATTGGTCAGTTCTAGACCACTTCCCCTATAGTGACCACTTCCCAATACTCTTTCTCCTACTTCATATGTACCACTTCCTAATCCTCCACGCTGGTGCTTTGATAGAGCTGACTGGCATACTTTCACTTCACTCTCTACTATACCTATCCCTCCACCCCCCTTACCGTCCATTTTAGATATGCTACATTGTTTTACAACCACGATCCTAAGAGCTGCCTATACAGCCATTCCTCGAACTTCAAGACCCTATACCTCTAAATGTGTTCCATGGTGGAATTCTGATTGCACCAAAGCGCTTCGCTTAAAACGAGCAGCCTGGAACAGCTACAAACGAGGCACCCCTCACCAGCTATCAGCCCTTATTTCCTTTTAAAGAGCATCTGCCCATCTTCGCCGTACAATTAAAAACAGCAAAACAAATAGCTGGCAAAATTATGTTTCCTCAATTACATCTTCTACATTTATTTCAGCTGTTTGGCGACGGATCCATAAACTATCAGGCAAACATCCCCCCCATCCTGCACCCGTCCTCCATATTCGAGATATTCTCATCTCTGAGCCTGTCGAAGTAGGTAATGAACTGGGCAACTATTTCAGCCAGGTCAGTAGTGGCTCTCACCTTTCCCCACACTTTTCTTCCATTAAAACCATCAAGGAACGCACCCCTATTACCTTCACCCTATCCTCTGATGAGTCCTATAATGCTCCTTTTTCTTCTTCTGAACCCAACGCTACATTACAGTCGTGCCGCAACACTCATGAAGGCCCTGATGGTATTCACTATCGTATGCTCCGATACCTCCCATCTTCCTCTCTATCCTTCCTTTTAACTATTTTCAACCACATATGGACGTCAGGAAATTTTCCTTCTCATTGGCGAGATGCTCTCATCCTACCTTTCTTAAAACCCAATAAATCAGGTACCCTACCCCAAGATTACCGCCCCATAGCTCTAACTAGCTGCTTGTGCAAACTACTAGAACGAATGGTTAACTTCCGTTTAATGTGGTACCTAGAATCTCATAATCTCCTTTCCCCTTCCCAGTTTGGTTTCCGACGTGCCCGAAGTACAGCAGACCCACTTGCCCATTTCGAGACATACATTACATCGGCATTTGCACGCCATGAATCCGTATTAGCCATATTCTTTGATCTAGAAAAAGCATATGACACCACATGGCGATACCATATCCTCCAACAATTGTCCTCCCTAGGTTTACGTGGAAACATGGGTTTTCATTAAATCCTTCCTTTCTAAAAGTACTTTCCAGGTCAAGATTGCCTCTTCCACTTCATCATTTCCTCAATTCGAAGGCGTCCCACAAGGAAGTGTGCTTAGTACCACTTTATTCCTTCTTGCTGTAAATGACATAGTCTCAGTCCTACCACCAGGAGCCAGAGCATCACTATATGTTGATGACTTAACCATCTATGCATCTGGCACATCCATACCAGATCTCTGTCAATTCCTTCAGTCTGCAATAACATCAGTAACTTCTTGGGCCACCAACCATGGCTTTCGCTTCTCTACCTCTAAATCTTTCCCCATCCTTTTCTCTCGCTCACGTACGGTCCCCAAACCCCTACTCTTCTTATATAATGCTCCACTCCAATACCGGTCTTCTGGCAAATTCCTAGGCGTTATATTTGATTCCATATTGTCCTGGCGAGGCCATATCTTGTATATCAAAGAAAAAGCTCAACGTCGCCTCCGAATCTTACAAACTCACATATCTCCTGGGGCTCAGATCGCAAAACTCTCCTCCATCTTCATGTTACTTTGATTCTCTCCACTCTAGATTATGGATGCCATGTCTACTCCTCTGCCTCAACCTCTCTTCTTGCTCACCTTAATACAATCCACCACAGCGGTCTCCGCTTAGCCCTAGGCGCCTTCCGCTCCTCTCCAGTTGAGAGCCTATATACTGAATCAGGCATGCCGTCCCTCTCTCGACGTCGAGCCCTTCTCTCTCTCCGATGCTATGCTCGATTTCACTAATTTTCCCTTACCAAACTAACTATTCCACGATCCTTACTTCATACCTTTACCTCTTCTCCACGTTTACTAACTCCTCTCCCCGTACGCATGGATACCCTCCTCTCCCATTCCCCCTTCCCTCATCTCCGACCTCTCCCACTGTCTGTCCATTCCATTCCTCCATGGCTTATACCTAACCCCTATATTTGCTCCTCAGTTTTCCCTGACCCACCAAAATCAGATATTCCCCCCTCTATCCTTCTCACTCATTTCCTTGACCATGTCTCCATTCATTCCTCCAGCATTCATGTTTACACTGACGGTTCCAAATCCATCTCAGGAGCTGGATTCGCAGTAACATTCCCAAATTGCACTTTCAAATAAACCCTCCCTCCTGAATCTAGAGTCCTTACTACAGAACTATATGCACTCCTTTTTGCCTTAAGACGCATATATTCATCCACCTCTTCCTCTTTTACTATTTTTACTGACTCCCGTAATTTTAACCCTCATAAAGTCAATGCACTCGACCAATCCCCTTGTCTGTAAGATCCAGAACTGGTTGTTCTATCTATCCACACGTCACAAATCTGTCAGATTTTGCTGGGTACCCAGCCATGTTGGAATCCCTGGCAATGAACAGGCAGATACTCTTGCACGATATGCCGCAATGTCCACATCACCTCAACAACGCTTCTCACATATTCCAGATACAGATTACTATCCCCACTTTAAGACCTTCTTGTATACCCGATGGCAATTTTTTTGGTCAAGACTCCACAACAATAAATTACATACCGTAAAACCATCAATTTCCTCTTGGTCAGCTCCATTTCACAAAAAACAGACGTTGGGAGACTGCCCTCGCACGATTATGTATTGGCCACACTCGCCTAACACATGCCTATCTGATGTCACGCTCAGACCCGCCCCTATGTCCTCTATGTAACATCCCTCTTTCAGTCCCACACATTCTTTTGTCCTGTCCACGCTTTAATACAGCACGTACCTCTGCTTTTCCACACCTATCCTCCCTTCACCGACCTCCCAACATATCAGACATCCTTACAGAATCTCACAGCTTCTGCCTCGACAACCTGTTCTCCTTCCTCAGACACATAAATATCCTTCATTTGATCTAACTCCCTTACCTAAACCACCATAATCTTTTCCCTCATCTTCAACCTCTCAACACTATTCTAGATAGTTGACACATAGCAACTATCACCTGACATCCCCCTTTACTATACCTTCCTATAGTGCTATATGACCTTAGATGTCTAGCACATTTATCTTAACCATTAACCATTAACCATTAATATCAACTAAATGGTTAATGGTTAATAGTTGCAAAGTAAAATGAATGTGCCAGATATCAAGGTCATACAGCACAAGAAAGGTGTAATAGAGAAAAGAGTAAAGAGAAGGGAAAGTTAATGATTAAATTTGCAATATATCAAAATTTGAACAGCAGTTCAGGATAGTATGGCATTGAAAGGGGCAAAGAGGGGTGTGGGTAAGGTTAAGTAGCTAGGTTAAGGTTGATTAACAAAAGTGATTAGATCAAAGTGTGTGATTCTCCAAGGATGTCCGTAGGGTGAGGTACGGATTGGCAAAAGGAGAAAGGGGGTTTCAGGGGGATTAGATCACAGTTTCAGGAGAAAGTCAGTGGGAAAGAATCCAGGGAAAGGGGTTGTGACAAAGAGTCACATGTATCCAAGAGGAAGCAGAAGGGATAATGGGGAAGGAAAGGGGGATGATGCAGATGAAGCAGGGGGGAATGGGATGTGTTGAGAGAGTAGGAGGAAGAGGTGTAGGGGGAACACAAATAGGAGGAGAATGGATGTCGGCAGTTACTTTGTTATCTTTAGTCATGATTAGATAGATTTGAATGTCTTGAAGAGTTTTTGAAGTGGATTAGGTTAGGAAGGTTTTCTTATATGGGGGAGAAGAGCAGATGGCATCTGAGGGGTAGAGGAGGAGAAGGTGTGGTAGAAGATGGGTGTAACATTTAGATTGTCTGCTATAGGTAGAGCAAGCAGGAAGAGATATCAGCTAAAGCAATTTCAAATCCAATTATATAGTTAGAAAGAATCAAGATGTATATGACCTGCCTGTAATTTTTTAAAAACAATTGTTATATCTCTATAAAAAACAAAAACAAAAAAACTTATGGGATTTGTTCAAGTATAAGTGCATTTTTTGTCAGCAAACTAGTCTGAATGTGTTCCCCTGTACCATTCCTTAGCCTCTTTAGCTACATCTCTTTTTTTTGTATGAAAAAAAAACTTGTTAAAAAAAGGCACTCATTTGATGAAACATCAAGTGGTCCCATGTCAGGAATTTATGCATACCACCGGTTATCAAGGCTTTTAGTGTTTTCCCTGAAATTCAAGTGCTTTATGCACTTTGGGGTGAATTTTTGTTGAAATTACATGCAGGTATTTTGTTGATTGTTTTTTAATGATAAAAGTGAAAAAAAAAAATCCTGTTAGAGCATTCCTAAAGCAGCAAGGGATGTTTTGTGCAACCTGAGATATAGATGTCAGTAAATCTTGTTTGAGAATTGTGGGTGTTTCTACCATAGTATCAACATAGTTTTTACCATTTGTATATGTTTTTATTTTGAAAAGTTTAGTTGGGCACCAATAGAGTGTAACAGAATGGTTAATGGTTGTATATAAATGTGCTAGACATCTATCATATAGCACTGAGGGTGTAATAGAGCATATACAATCAACATTGGATGAGAGACTTTTGATATGATTACTGATGCCAGGAATATTCTGCAGCAAAACTAATTTTCTAGTTGTTATCGCCTGAAGTTCTCATGTAGTGATGAAAAAAAAGAAAGTGATTCACAAGGAAAAGATTATAGAGCTACAGTAGTGTGATTCATTCTTATTTATTATTTATGATAAATGTTGTTTTGGTACATGGTTGTTTTTTCTTTCATCTCCTGGAGTTATTGGATTTGATATTGCATATTTCCAAATTTTGCAATCTAATATATATCAATGAAACATTGCCTTGGAAACTGTCCATAAGACTATAGGTAAAACTTGTTTCAACTCTGATATTACATAATACTGAGAAAAAAAGCAGTAGCAGTCATCTATTGGCCATTACCACACATTATTTTACATTGGTTCCAGTTCTCAGTTTGCCATTTCTCCAGCATTTCAGCTCATTGATCCTGGGTGTATGCAGTGGCTCCACAAGTGCTTAGCCAGCAAGCAGCCAAAGTCATTTAACTCTTGGTTTCCCTATTCGGTGAGCTAGCAGGATTTTTATGCTTTTAATGTAATATTGTTGAATAGCAAAAACACTTTATATACTGTGCTGATACCATGATAGGAAAACCTACAATGCACAAATTATATTTTTCAAAAAATGAGATTTTTCAAAATCCTCTGATTTCATCTTTCTACCATCAGTATAGTTATTACTTTTATTGACATTATGATTATTATGTTATTAGAATACCAATAATAAAAAAATAAATCAAGGAAAAGTGTAAACAGGTGATAGGTTGGACTAATAATTGATTCCTTAGTGATTAAGCACGTGTGAAGCGATATATGTGTAAACAACTAATAAACTAAAGTAAGGGAACAGGGCATGTATTTTTGCTATATAAGGCCATTATGTTCAATAACTTTAAAATCAGAATCATGATTGTATTTAAGAAAATGCAACTGTGCTCATTTGTGATACAAAGCAATAAGCTTTCAAGTTGAAAGTAGATGAGGAATGCTTGGGTCATTGAATATGGGGGAGAAGGGGCAACAGCTGTACAAGACCAAAGGTTATTCTGAGGCTAATGCTGAGTGTGCTGCTCAAGGAAAGTTTTAGTTTTATACATTTACATGAAATCTAGTTATATTTATGATTTCTACGTTTTCTTTGTATGGTTTCACATCAAACAAAATAATGCACTTTTGAAATTATTATTCATGTATTTATGAATTAATGATTTTCAAGATGGAGTGAGGATATTAATGAATATATAGAAGTATGTGTATAGTATATATATATATATATTTTTATAAGGTACAACTTGTCCCCAATTGTATCTTGATTAACATGTACTGTATAACTTAGTGTATCTGAATACTGCACACACTGCATCCTGTCGGTTTTCATAATTATGATAAAAACTTGCATGTTGTATTATCTACATGAAATCTTTATGCTTATGTTCACAATCTTCTCCATTTTGTGAGCTACTTGCAGTAGCATGTCCAGGAGTTGGGCTGAAGTGGTATATATTACTCTCATAAGCTGATTAGCCACTCTAATTACCACCCCAATATCTATCATTCTGAGAAGGGACACATGTTAGGTATTGAACTAAATGTAGGTAATTAAGGCAAAAATGGTATATTTACCCAGATGACACCAGGAATGTTACTACTTTGGTTTATTTTTTTCTTAGCATATAATAGCTCCACAAATACTTCCCTAATGACTAAACCTTGTTGACCTTACTTGACTCCTTATTTATTTTTGTGATTTTTTTAAATATCTATAATCATTATCGTTAATGTTTATGATGATGATGATTATTATTTTTAACCATAATTATCAGTACTATTAATAACAACTATTAAGTGGATTAAGTCTTGAGGATGAAACAACTACTTAAGAAAAGACAGACAACAGACACTAAAATGGCTAACATATAAGTCTATGCAAGTGGTAGGTGGAGGTATCTGCCACAACTACCAGCAATAGGAAACAAAAATACTGATGCCTTGAAATAGAGACTACCAAAGCATACAGGCACCAGGTGTCAATTGGCCATGCAATTATATATATGTGTGTGTGTGTGTGTGTGTGTGTGTGTGTGTGTGTGTGTGTGTGTGTGTGTGTGTGTGTGTGTGTGTGTGTGTGTGTGTGTGTGTGTGTGTGTGTGTGTGTGTGCGTGTGCGTGTGCGTGTGGGTTTGTGTATATATACATGTGTAAATGTATATATGTGTGTGCAAATGCATACTGAAACATCTCATTTGGGCTACCCCAGTTAAAAAAGGATGGCCATGACATAATCTATTGTCAATTTGGGAAGATTATTTTGAAAAAGGCATGAAATAAGGCCTAATATGCATAGACCAGCTGAAAAAACAAACCTGTTACTTTTATCGCAATGTGTGTAGAGTTTGCTATAAGTATTTGTGTCTGACTGCAGGTAAGCAAAGCTTCTCATTTTTGGATATTTATAACAAACCCCATGACCACAAACATTACAGTTATCCTTATATTGATGAACTTCATCCAGTGGAAACACAAGTCTGTGGAGATACTGACTGCTATGACTAAGCACTATAAGCACAACTAATTGCTACAATGGGAGTGAGAGGATGAGAGGGGAACACATAGTAGTCATAGATTTTTTTTCATAAAATAGTCCTGCAAAAGGGAATGGGTTTGGAACATCAGTTACCTTCTGGAAAGCCTCCCACTAGTTAGGAGTCAGATGTTTTTCAAATCAGATCTACTGCAGTCAGAACCAGAGAGAAAAAATGCTTGTATGCCTATTATTCATTTATAAGCAAGTACTTTTGGTGAAAAAATAGATGCATATATGCAAGAGCTTACTGACTGAAATCATGCAATTACGATGCTAGCAAATGAAGATTAAAATTACATACTCGTTTCCCTTTCTTTAAAAGCTCTGAACCAAATGGAATAAATGTTTGAACTCAAGTTTGGACAAACTATTTCCCCTTTTTGGTTATACTAAAAAAACATACATTCTTTTAAATTTTATTAAGAATCAGCTACATCTGATTTAGTTGCATTCTTCTACTCAGATCCATGTATCTGTAAAGAGAATAAATATGGCAAGAATTAAAGTATGGTTCAAAAGTGTTCATTGAGCACAATGTAAAATAAAATTTGAGCCCCCAATAAAATTCAGTATATGTCAAATAACATATCCTGTCTACTTCTGAAAATGTGGAGAAAATGAAGCCAAATTTCATGAACCTGTTAACTCTAAACTGCCCTAGAAATCATTGAAAGATAACACTATCACGGTGAAATGAAGTCATATTTAAATCCAATTTTACTCTTAAGAATATTCACAGCTTGGGGGGGGGGGGGGATGTGCAGATTTCCAACAACAGATTCTAATAGTAAAAAACAAAAAGAAATTGTTTATTTACATGAACTTCTAAATATCTAGATGTATGAATAGTAAAAACACAGTAATATGCCAGGAGGTCACTGTGATATACAGAAATATGAAAATATGTCTCTTATATCAAACACATTCCAAACAATATTTTTCTGGGCAATGATTTTTATATACATTTAAGCTTGAATATAAAGTCAGAAATTATCTAAAAAATAATTTTACAATTTTACAGAACTAGCTCCATAGCTGGAGAAAGAAGATAAATAGCTAGCCTTTTCCAAGCAGAATTTATTCTAATCTATTTCCTTTTTCTCACATCTTAGTAAAATTGAACCACGAAATATACTTACTACATCCGCTATCTCCGCCCAGTCCATGGCCTGTTGGTACTTGTCCCCCCGAGATGGCTCGCGGTCCCAGTTCCAGTAAGTGAACTGTTTAAACTGGGAAATGACTCTCATTGTGCGACTTTCTTCTGAATTCAGGGTAGGTCTAGTTTCCTTAAGAACAATGCCAGTGTAACCCTTTGGAACATCTATTACACAGCCACTGAGAGGGTAACCACGCAAAGTTCCTTTAAGAACTGGAAAAAAGGTACTTTGTTAATATATTTATAATGCCATTTCAAACTGTTTAAAACACACTGAATTAGCAATGCTACTTGGTTGGCAAACATAGAAGATAAATTTACATGGGATATTGAGCATGACCTGCTGAGATAACAAAACAGTGCTGATATAAACTTTTAGTGTGCGGCTGGTTTGGGGTGGCTGGTGCCAAGCAATCCCCACTTTGTGTGGTTGAAATCTCTGCAGCACAGAATAAACTATACAATCTGGTCTTTGTGTTGATAGCTTAACCAGAAAGCTTAATGATTTACCTGCAACTAATGCCCTGTCTGTCTAAATGTTTAAGATTCAGTTACAAATTGGAACAGAAACACCAAATAAATATGGTGATATTAAAAAAAAAAAAAAAAAAAAAAGTAGAAACAATTAATGTAACTAAACAAAATATCTGATAAAGGTCTTCTTCTCGCCTGTGTAAGACAAAAAACATAGCAATTTACGAAATGTTGGTGAAAGGCCACCAATCCTTACCTTTCTCTTCTTTCCCTTCCTCATCGTTTTTTTCCTCTCTGACGTATGTGTTAAAGAACTTCTCAACTTCTGCTTCTCCATCGTGTTCTATTTTACAAGGGACGAACTGAACATCACATCCCTCGGAGAGTTTTCCTTTGAGAGTTTCTTGGTTCAAGTCAATGTTTACAGCCATATTCGCGGGTTGGGCACGGTAGTGTTGACAATCCTGTGGAAGAGTTCGCTAGATTCGGTTAAGAAATTTCTAAAATTCTAACTCTAAAATACAACAATTTTGGCAAACAGATGAGTATCGT
>NW_020868637.1:850361-862861 GCF_003789085.1 Penaeus vannamei | reverse complement strand
GATTTCGCATTATTGGTGTCGACGCTGGCTACTTATATAAGAATACAATATCTATCTGTCTATTCATCTGTATATATTCACATATATTATATATATATATACATATATATATTATATATATATATTATTAATATTATTATTATATATTATTTTATATATATTATTATATATAATATTAATATTATTCATATATATATCTATATATTTATATATTGGTATAATACTATCTATATCTACTTCTATTATCTATACTATATGTATGTCATATGCACATACACACACACACGCACGCACTCACGCACGCATCGCACGCACGCATGCACGCACCACACACACACGCACACAACACACACACACACAACACACACACACACACACACATACACCACACCACACACTAATCACACTACAATACGCGGATTAGTATATATATATATATATATATATGTTAGATATAAAATATATAGATTATATATATATTGTACTAAATATATTATGTACTAATATATATTGTCGTGTATGAAAGTGTGTCCTACATGTAGTATATGTTATAACATGCATAACAATTTTATCCGAGATAATGGTATAGTTACAATTTAGAGTTTTTCGTCCGACAAGGTCTCGCGCCCCAGCCCTCGCGATGACAAGTACTATGTTTAACGATGGCTCAGACACATTCATAGTTTTCTGTGTTGCTGAAGGCTACGCATTTACTGTTCAATCTTAATACTCACGCAAGATGATTTGAAGTATAATACTCGAGCATTTGGGAAATGAGAAATCTAACCTTTTCAAAAAATAGTAAGTGTTTTTGTTTATTTATTACTCCTTCTTGAAACGTTCAAAAACGGAAGGAAAAGAGGAAATGATTAAAAATAATTGTCGAACCCAGAAATGATCTTATGAGAAAGAAAGAAACAATACAAATAAAAACAAAAACAAGAAGAATGAGAGAGAGGAAAAAAATAACGATAAAAAGAAATAAAAATTGTCGACTTAAAATGATTTATCAAACCCTAGTATATCAGCCATTCAGGAGATAATTCATATGCATATAAATGACAGAGGAGAGTTTTGTCGTGAAAATAAATTCTCCAATGAAACTAAATGATAATTCATCCAACCTTTTGTTTACATTCAAGTTTCGCGAATATTTTACACTTCCTCTAAGTCTTGTCATCTGTTATTACTTCCTTTTAATATCTACTGGTATTTGCGGATCAATCTAGGCCAATTACAGATATAAAATATAAAAATGCATTGTATTTTCTTTTATTTCGGTGTGGCAAGCGCAATTTTTATTTCCGTCTATATCGATTCATTTCCAGTATAATATTCCGTTTGTATTTACACTACGCCTCAATGCTCCCTTGTACTTGGTTGAGGTGTACTGTACATTCCTTTCTGCAATTAATCTAAGACATGAAAATTTCTACGGTATTTTCGTTTTTTTCTTAGTACGAATAAAGAATTTGTGCCGGTCTATAGTCATTGTTTTGAAATTACTTATCTTATTTATTTCTCTCTCTCTCTTTTCTCTCCTTCCCTCCTCTATCTCACTTTTTTCTCTCTTTTTCTTTCTTTCTCTCTTCCCCCCTTTCTTCTCTCTCTCTCTCTTCTATTCTCCCTTATCCCTCTGCCTCTGTCCTTTATAAGACATCTATTATATATACGTCATTGTATAAAATAATATTGCCATTACCATTCATTACACTGATATTGCCTTTTGCCTTATATATGTACTTCATACGTGGCAGGAATCTTTGTATCCTCGGTCTCATTCACTATCATTAAAAGTTGCTTATGAAAATCATATAACCGAGAATATCAAAACACTTTGGACCAGGCCTTATGAAGTGACGTCTTCCATGAGAACGGAAAAGTGTCACCAAGTTTATTAGTGTCACTATGAACGTATTTTGTCTGCAAATTCCACTAAATCTTACGCAGACCCAAACACACCAAGGTTTAGCAGGCGGCGCTCATTTATTGCCCGGGACAACTTCTTCATTTAAACTACATGTGTTCATTTTAAATTTAATTGTCCTTGACGTTTATACCGTCGAGGTGACGCTTACATTACGGCCTCGTGTTACAATCGGTTCCCATCCGTACGTCCCCCTCGCCTTCCCTTCTCCCTCTCTCCCACCACTCTTTATCTCTCTTCCTCTCCCTCCCTCTCTCCCTATTGGCGGGCATATAAGCAGTAAGCTTGTTCGAGCCATTAACTCAAGATGGCGCCTGCAAATCACTCCGAGCCAGGCTGCATGTGGTTCCAAAATCATCTCCCCGTCGGAATCCAAGATTGACCGTTATTAGTTGACCCAGGATGACCGTCACATCGTTCTCCAGAAGCCACACAGTCAAGGAAGCTTGGTCCCCCAGGGGCTTAGCTGTCCACGCAACACTCAAGCACCGTTCTCATTTTCTCGTATCATGGGGTTTGTTTCACAACACACACGCACACACACACTCTCTCTCTCTGTCTCCCTTCTCCCTCTCTCTCTTTCGGCTCGCTCTCACCTGGCCCAGCGAGGGCGACGGCGAGCAGCACGAACGCCACCCACTTCCCCATCGCCTTTGCCTCCTCTGTCTGCTGCCTCCTGCTGCACAACGGCTGGAAGTATAATAAACATGGCAGTGAATACCTGCAAAACACAAGCACACACACGCACATAGATGGAAAGATTGACTTGAGGATAAGCAAGAAAAGGAAGACAGTTATACGCAGGTGGATTAACAAAAGCAACAGAATAGAGGAAATACCTGCTCTAAGTCTTCCTTCATACATATTTGTCTTCTCTATCTCTATGTCTCTATCTATCTATATTCCTAAATCTATATCTGTATATAAATAACTGTCTTAGACAGTATGGACAACTTCAAACACTTATTTCCTTTCAGTTGTTTGTCTTTATCACTCTACCTACGGACAAATCTTTCTTTTCTTGTCTGTTCTTTGATAAATCTATCCTTTAATGTATCATAATGGTTGCCTTCTATGTATAATTTTTTCAAACGTTATTATCCTTTTTATAAAGCGTTTCATTTAAACACAGCATGAAAATGGGTCTCGTGTCCCTGGGCTGAGGGATGGTTTTTGTCTTCACTCTCATTGTGTTATTATCGCGTAGCAACCCGACCCAAACCCGACGCACTTTTTGAGTCTTCGGTTTTGCTATTAAACCAAACGCAAAGGTATCGTGGACAAGGCAAATTAATTGATTAGTAAACACACACTCAAACACATATCGTGCAAACACACACACACACATACACATATATTTTAATATGTATATATATTATATTTTTATTATATATATTATTATTATTCTATTATATATATTTATTATATATTATTATATATTATATATATTGCATTACAAAACACACATCACACACTAAATCATCACTACACACACTTACACCTACACCACACACACCACACAGAAATAATCTACATCACACACACAATATCCAACACACACTACATACACTATCACGAACATATATTAATTTTATAATATATTATATATAGTATACTATTATTATTATATTATTATATTAATTATTATAGTATATTAAATTATACTATATATATTTTATACATATCTATACTGATCTCTCATATATTTCTTTCAAAGCATAAAAAATATATTAAAGCAATATTGCTATGTTTACTATTATCCTTTCTTTATGGAAAAATGCGACCATGTTGTGTAATATTAAAACAAATATTATTTACTATTTTCTTATAGAATAAAAAAAACTCATTGTTAATATGAAGGAAATGTAGATACAAGTTTACATTAGAGAGGTTAATAATTTATTAGAAGCCTTAAAGTATTTCTTGATGTGAATAACACTATAGTATTACACTCTTATGTTCTGATAGGTGAACCTTGATGTATTCAATATTCAATGAATTTTGTGCTTCTATAAATAATAGTTTTGTAGAAAATATTTTTTGATTATGTATCATAGATTCAAAACAACTAAAGACTCAATAAAATGCTTCACAATGACAATTAAATAAGAAACATGTAGAGTAAAACAAGCAGCTACCTTTGTGGAAAAAGATTCAGAAGGACATAGGTCTCAGGCATGTAGTATGTAAAGATATTGATTTATATAGACGAGTTTATTTTATAGAAAGAAACGAGTTATACCCTATAACTAATGCGTGATGTCTGAAATTAGTATGTGTGCTGATAGAGAGGTGTGTATGTCAACAAAGCTCTGTGTGTTGTGAGATCGTATCGTGTGAGTGTGTGAAGTGATTTGAGAACTTAAGAATGTGTGTAGAGGTGCATAATAGCTGTTCGTTTCATGAGTCGTGAGTGTAGTTGAACAGTTGTGTGGTGTGTGTGTGTTGACTTGATAGTGAGTATAGTAATAGTTGTTGTGTAGAAGTCTCTGTAGATTGTGTTAGGAATGTTCGAGTGGTTCGAGCATTTGTGTTTGCAGTGAGCTCGTGAGAACTGATTGATAGTGGGCGAAAAAGGTACGCGCGTACAAACGTAAAGAAAGATATATTGAGAGATAATAAAGAGGTGTGCGACTAAAAGAATTGGAGACAACGAGTAACCGAAGCGAAGAAGACCGAAGGATGAGGTGTTCTTTGTTGATCAGGGAAGAAGATTAGTGCCGAAAAACTAAGGTGTTGGACTTCTTTGTATATATATCCAAATGATGCGAGTGGAGAGAGAGAGGATAGAGGAAAGAGTACCACAAATTGGAATTCTCACCAAATGTTACTACCTAACTTAATTATATTAATAACCGGCGTAAATATAAACCAAAAAACCTCTATAATCATAGGACCAGTAATTTATTAGCTGGTGTAGTATGCAATGCTATTAGATAAGTGATTAATATATGGTATAACCTATAGTTGAAGTACTTATTATTATAAACACGATAATGTGATGTTACACAATATAATAAACAAATTTTGGTATTAATAAGATAGTGATTCTGTGTGTAGCAAATCTTCCTTGCTTTTTATGTATAGAGTATATTAGAAATTAAATACCAAAAGAAGCGTGACTGGTGGATTTGTTTGTTTACTTGTAGACTGAGAATAAGAATTTTGATATTAATGGATGTTTCATAGAGTATTATACTACGTATGGAAATTAAGAGTACCTTATAGGTAGGATGTGAAAGGCCAAACTGCTCGCATTGTGTATGTGAAATAGGACTAATTCTGTTCAATTAAGAAAGACTAGATACTGAGTCAGAAGTTAAATTAGATGAGGATAAGGCTATTCTATATGGTCGATCCGTGTGAGTAATATACCTATGCAGATATTAGCTTACTCTTGTGGAATCAAGGTGTTTGGCGCCCATTATTGTTATTATTAGCGAATTTCGTTAGTAATTTTAGCATCAAACCATTAAGACCAATGATGCAACTTTAATATTGTATGCAGATCTGACTGTGCGTAAAATATTCAATAATAGTGATAAAGTATAAATGGCGTCTTCGTGATCAATTGTAGCACTTTTATTTTTCTTATGCGGAGTTTGTACTTTGAAAAATGCGAATTCAACAATTATATGCCACAAGTTAGGTTCGTGAGTAATAAGTAAAATTCTTGACTCGCTATCTATTCCAATATGTATAATCATAAGGAGATCGTTAATAGATTAAACACAGCTGATCAAGGAATAAAAGGACCTGGTTATTTATGGTAATTCATATGAATCTAAACTCCAAGTCAAATTTCTTATCAATCTTAAAATGTTACCAAAATGCTTAAGACTGACTCCATAACATGAAATGAGGTCTATTTCGTGTATGCGACTAGCACGAACGGAATATATAGGTATAAAAGAAAAATCATATAATAATAACATCTTAAGACCCATTAAGTACGTTTGCAGTGTCATGGAATCGACACTAAGCAAGACCAGTAACCAGCTACAAGATGAGGGACCTACTCTAAGAGATCACTGACGTTACGAAGATAGACTATAAGGAACAATTAGCTTTCATATTCTTTGGAAAGAAAAAGAAAGCAAGGAAGGTAGGACACTATAATTGTCTATATCACATGAGTGAATATATATCTATATGATTACATTTTATCCATCTTAGCAGTAGAAAGCATAGGAAAAGAAGAGGTAAAAAAGAGGCCCAATAAAAGTTAAAATAATATAGGTTTTCCTAGAACTGCAGTAATAATAATTGTAAGCAGGACAACTAATCTTCCCAATAACGTTGTGTGTACCATTCTTAAATAATTAATATGAACAGTATTAAAGATTATACGACAATATTTAATAAAGCAGGACTTATATACAGGGATAATGCATATAAATAATGATAACATAATATGATATTACACTAATATCATTAATATTTTTATTATTATTATGAGTGTTTACTATATAGATAGTGATCGATGTTATGTATTGAAATATAATTAAATAATAATATATATATTATAATTAATATGATAGATATAACTATTAAATAATAATGATATATATATATATATTGTTAATCTAACACATCCGCAATATAAAATAATTATAAAAATTAATTATATTAGAAATAATAACAATAATGCTAATAAATTAATAGTAAATGCTAATGAGTCAAAGGCAATATTAACTATTAATATAATGATAAGAGATAGTGCAATAGTAGATAAGATAACGGAATAAATAAAGGAATGAAACAATTCTAGATAACAATAATTAAGTAAAATATCATTATATAATAATAAAGTACTATGAATATAAGTATGATGAATAGATGAATATAACAATAAATAATGATATAACATTTAATGATAAAACATGAATAAACATATTAATCTAGGTATATTATGATTATGATTAACAATAACAACATGTATCTACTCCGTAATAAACATCTTTACAGTAATAATAACATAATGGTTATATTATATTATGCTTAATGGTAGATATACTGCTTATTTGCAATTACCTTATATTAGTAAATAGATAATGATTTATATATATATATAATAATGGTGGAGATTAATCATAAGGATAAAAAACGAGAATTATATAGTAAAAGCTTATAATAAACAAAATAAGCATAAGATATTATTATTCACTTAATAATGAGTTTATCTTATAATAAACTATATGATTATGAATTGTAATATATGGTTTTAATGAGTAATAGTCACTAAATGTAATAGATGATTGATACAAAAGTGACATTCCTCCCTATAACCAATGTTCATTACACTGTTATATTATTTTTATATAAACATTAATTATATCAACGTGATATATTATCCTGTTAGTTATACTCGTCCCTTGTATTCTTACATCGATCTGGATCGTTTGCGTGAATCCAGTCTGTTGTATTTTTTATTGTTTTTCTTTGTTCGTTGTAACTCTTTTCGTTATTTACATTGTCATTCCGGACTATGCATCGTTCTAAGGCGTTTAATCGGTAATATACTTTGGTAATATCTCTTAACAGTACCGGACGTGCCGTGCGCAATTACCTGCTATTTACTCAGTGGGTTGATGTATGTTTGATCCTCCTATTTCTTTCGAATAGTTAAGGGTGCAATTTTATTTACAAATAGGTTTGCCATACCTATATAGAGTTCTAACATGCTCAAATATGATATAATATTTACAAAATATTTTAAAGTAGGAATTGTATACAAAACAGAGGGAAAATTTATTAATATGCATTTTTATATATCAATTAATTCATACATTTATATACATTATAGGGATTATATTTTATAATTATATTTAATATTTATTTTATTATACAATATTATAGTATTAATATTATACACCTACCACACATATATTATATATATATGTTATTATTTATTTGATATTATTATATATATTATATTATTATATATATATTGATATATTTTTTATTATATTAGTATATATATCTATTATATATATGTATTTTATAATTATATATTATAATATATTATATTTTATATGATTTATATATTTATCTGTAAGTTAGTGGATTGTGATGGATAAGGGTTAATATTTTAAATGTTTATATAGGTTATATAATATATAATTGATGTGAGTAGTGGTATGTGTGATTATGATATTATTTATTATGTATTTTGTATTGATCGTAATATATGTTATTTTTAATATATATTTTTATATTGTTTATATATTTAATAGTATACATATATACATATATGTTTTATAAGTATATATATTTTTTATATTTATAACATTATATATATTATTTGTATATTTTAATAATTAATTATATTTGTTTATTATATTTATTTATATTATATAATTATTATATATATATTATATTATTTGAGTTATATATATAATATTATTAATTATATATATGTCTTGATGAGGTGTATTTCATACTATATATGTCTGTGTCTGGTGGTCTATACATAATATTTATTATTGTGTGGTTTTTATTATATGTTGTATATTATATTATTTTATAAATTAGTATTTTATATTATTATATTTATATTAATTATTTATTATGTTTATATAGTATTATATTTATATTATCTTATATTATGGGTAGTATATTATATTATATATATGTGCCACACTAATATTTACTATGTCCTCTATCTATCTAGTCTATCACACACTATTATATATTGGATATATTATGTTTTTATATTATATTGATCTATTATTATATTATTTGTGTATATATTTATTATATTAATAGTATTTATATATATATATATTTTATATATTATATTATTTATGAGTATATTTAAGTATATATTTATTATTTAATATATATGTGTTGATTTGACCAATGGATGTCTTGGTGTCTGCGTGGTCTTTCGAGCTAGTTTATAGATCTAACCCTGAGAGGTCCTCCCGTCTGATTCGAGTATGGATGTCAATGTATATGTGGTATTTCTCTGTAGTGATGAAGATCTGTCTGTGCGTTCGCTCTCGGTGTTCATCTCTCTCTCTCATCACTTCCTTTCTGTGACTTCTGCCTTGCTGGCGTATAACCCAGTCCTGATCGGAATAAGATCCACCTTCGCTGATCTCCCTTCTATCCTTTAGATTTAGGTAATAACTAATTTCATCTTCTCACCGCCCATCTCCATCCTTTGATGCTGTTCTCCTTCTGCTCTTCCGTCTATTCTCTTTTCGTACGTTTTTTATATAGATATGTCGCCTCTTCTTTGGCCCTCTGTCTTTCCTTTTGGCCCTGTCTCATTCAGCTCTTCCTACGCTGACCTCGTTTGCCTCCGTATCTTTTGTAATATCTATTCCCTCTTAACCTTTTCTCGATATGATTTTAATTTGATTATCATCACGACCTCACATCGGTGATAGTGTCCCTCAGTTTATTTTAGTGGATTTATTTAACGCTTAGTGTGATTCACTCTCGTTTTTATTTTATAACCGTATATAATATATGACGTGACTAACGCTAGGTTTTTGGTCATGCGGTGCATTAGTTCTCTACATTTCTCAGCTAAGATCAATCCCATCAGTATTGCATTTCGAGGATAAATAATTAAAATGTCTAAAAATAATCTAAATAATAATGTGTATATTTATCAGTATAAAGTAGATTAACTAATAAAATAATATTACATGGCGAGGATAGTGGAACTGACGCATTTCGATTAAACCTTCAACTAGAATTACGTAGTAGTAATTTCAATTTATAATAGAATTTGAACAAAAAACGACATTTCTTAGCGTTTGTTGGATGAAATTTATAATACTCATAATCTTATTTCATTTTTTTCTTGTTATTAATATAATTACTTTTTTTGTAACGCTGTTCATTTTTTTATTTATTAGCCTAATTTACTTGATAAGTAAATCTATTTATTCGGACTATGTTGTAATTAAATTTATGTCTAGGAAGAATTAAGTTATTTAAGAGCACAAACAATATCTTCAATATATATTACTGCCTCATATACAATATACCCGTTAACAGATATGCATCAAAACACACATCAATTTGTTATATGTATGGTTTTATATGTAACTATATATTAAGTTGTGAACGCCTTATTATAATATAGATATATATATTATTATTTATATTATATATATTAATATTATATATTATATATATACATATTTAATGAATTATATAATATATATTATATATATTATATTTTATATTAATTATATATTTATATATATATATATTATATTATTATATGTTCTTAGTTATTATAATTATATTAATTTATAAATTTATTTCACACGTATATTTAAAGACATTATCTATATGTATATATATATACCATATATCAAATATATAATTATGTGTATATTTTATATATATAATATATAGATTATATATATTATATATATATATATATATATATTACCTTATTTATATATATGATTCACTGTATATATATGTATATATATATAATTATATTTAATATATACAATTATATATATCAGTGTGTTTAGTTTGTTGTGTTGTGTGTGAATTGTATGTGTAGTTAAATTAGTACAAAATATTATTATGTGTTAATTGTACTCAACACACACACATACACACACTAACACACACTCACCACACCACACACACACACACACACTATTTACACATATATATATATATATATATATATATATATATATTATAGTATATATGTATATATATGCATATATATGCATAATGTATATATGTATATGTATATATATATATATATATTATATATATGTGTGTTGTGTGTGTGTGTTGTGTGTGTGTGTGTGTTGTGTGTGTGTGTGTGTGTGTGTGTGTGTGTGTATTGTGTGTGTATGTGTGTGTGTATGTGTGTGTGTATGTGTTGTGTGTGTGTGTGTGTGTGTGTGTGTGTGTGTGTGTGTGTGTGTGTGTGTTGTGTGTATACATATATATGTGTTGTATATATATATATGTATATGTATTATACATATGTATATATGTATATATTATATTATATATGTATATTATATATATATATATACATATATAATATATATATATATATATATATTATATATTATAATATATATGTATACACACAAACACACACACACATAATATGTTGTTGTTGTTTGTGTTGATGGTTGAACTTCTGGCTCGTAGATTGGATACCCATCATGCCAGGCAAGGTGCTTGCCCTCCTTCTAAGATGTATCAGAAGTCCCTTACTGAGGCACCAGAGACAAGTAATATGAATTCACTCGACTACAGACTGTATCCATGCACTTGGTCATTGCATAACACCAATGTGAGTTCGGCTATGGGTTGCTTGCAGCCTATGTCAGTGCAATGTGCATCATGGGAAAGTCTATGGCGTAGAGGAATTCCGACAATGATTGCTGGATTAATATACAGCCAGTATGCTGGTACTGCTGTAAAGCGTTCTGTAAACTGTGGAGGGGACCTTTCTTGCTCCATCCCTGCACTCAAGTTAAAATTAGGCAATTTTCTAATTAAAAGGGCTTCAATTATTTTTCGCTCGTACGAATTTGACGATCTATGAATTAATTTGGCGTCTTTCCTTCGTAACTTTCCTTTCGTCACGTAAATTGAATAAAACAAGCAGGCGTTTATTTTCATTTTTTTTTCTTTTTTTTAAGTTCTGCCGGTTTCGCCTATATAAAATTTCGTGTAAATACCCGGAGAGATATCAAGAGCACCGCTAGTTATATTATGCCTAATCAAAGTATTGCGCAACGTGTTCGGGTAAGTAAAAACATGTTCAATGCCAGCCCCTTTAAGCACATACGGCGTTTTTCATCGAGGGACAGGTTTGTAAGGAAAAAATTAAAGATTTTTGGCACTGTCCTTGCTGCATGTTACGTGGATAATTGATTATAAAATTGCCAGTTCGCAGATGAATGTGCCTGATTTAAGAAAAAACGAGGATAACCTAATTTTGAAAATGTCTCAAAAATAATGTCAAGTTCACGATCGATGAATTCGTTATCGCAAATCCTATAAACCCTCAGGAACATTGACGAGACAACCAATTTCTTAATGTAAGATTCGAGTGATGATTCGAGAAAAAAAATATTTGATAGATAATTAGCGGTGTGGGTGGGCTTACGATAGACTGAAAATTTAAGCGAGCCATTTACATTGGATAAAAGAACGTCGAGAAAAGGTAATTTTCCTGTCTTCCCATTCTAATTTAAAGTTAATAGTACGACCGAGGTTTATTTTTAGGTCTATGAGAAAGTCATCGAAATCTAAACGGGTCATTTGTCACATAGAAAAATATTGTCATTCAACATAACGAAACCAAATCGTGTCCGGCGGGAGGATTTACGGAAGTAGTTCAGATTCAAATATTACCCTATATAAATTAGCTAGAACCGGGCTAAGGCTACCCATCGCGATACCATGTATTTGTTTATAGAATGCCGTAAAAAGTATAGACATTATTTGTGACACATAGTCTGAATATGTATCGATAAAAGCAATTGTACGATCGGTAATAGTTGATCTCTGATCTAACGAAGAAATGTTTTCCCTTTTCAAGTAAATCTAGCACGTCATT
>NW_020868637.1:841386-843475 GCF_003789085.1 Penaeus vannamei | reverse complement strand
TATCCTAACTCACCCTTAACGATAATCTGTAACTTGTAGTGTGGTGGTGAGCGTGTTCACGTGTGTCTATGCATGATGTCCCCATTTGTGTGTATCGTGTGTGTAACATCTACCATAAGGAGTGTCCGTTATATGTATGTGTTTGTGCGTGCCACGTGCCTATTCACATCATTATCGAAGCAGCCCCTACCTCACCTCGCCTCTCCCCCCCCCCCCACCCCCTCCTTCGCCCAAGTTGAAAGTCAGATTTCCAGCCCGCGATTTCCAACACACCCTCTCAATCCTCTCAGGGGATTAAAAAAAAAAAAAAAAAAAAAAAAAACACGTGTGCATGCCTGCCTTCTCCCACCACGCGAAACGAGTGAAAAAGTGTTCACATATCCGTAGAGTTTTGATCAATAAGCTTCACGGGCAGCAGGAGGTAAAAGGCCGCGCATCCCTCAGCCACCTTAGCGAGAGAGGTGCCGTGGAAGAGGGAGCAGGGTAGAGGGGGGAGGTGAGTGATCGGGAGAGGGAACGGAGGGTGCGAAGAGGGTCACCCAGAGGGGAGGAGGGTGGACAGGAAGTGAGTGGAGGGTGGACAAGGAGGCCCAGTGAGCGGACCGAGAGAAGGATGCGGACTGAGCAAGCGCACGGGGGGAGGGAAAGGGGAGGGCAAGGGAGGGGAGGGTGGAAGGAGGCCGTGATGGAGAGCGGAAGGGGAGGGGGGCGGAAGCGACAAGGGCGGAAAGGAGGGAGGGAGGGACTTGAGGTGGAAGCGAGAGGGGGGGAGGAAGAGGGTGTGGTCAGGGTGATGGAGAAGGAGCGAGGAGATAGGGCAGGGGTGTGTGAGGAGGACGAGAGGGAGGCGTGAGGGCGAAGAGGGGAGCAAGGAAGGAAAGGAGGAGGGATGGGGGGAGGGGCTAGCGAGAGGGGAGTTATTAAAAAAGGAGGGAAGGGGGCGGAGGGAGGGGAGGAGGGACGTAGAAGAAGTTTTCTGAGGGTCGAATTTGACAGCAACTTAAGTAGTCCATTTATGCACACTGCAGGGCCAACAGCGGAGGCAAACATGGCACTTGTGGTGAGTGTTGAGGCTTCACATAAAGTGCCTGTCTTCCCTCTCTCTCTCTCTTCTCTTCTCTCTCTCTCCTCTCTCTCTCTCTCTTCTCCTCTCTCTCATCTCTCTCTCTCTCTGTCTCTCTCTCTCTCTCTCTCTCTCTCTCTCTCTCTCTCCTCTCTCTCCTCTCTCTCTCCTCTCTCTCTCTTCTCATCTCTCTCTCTCTATCTCTCGCTCTCTCTTCCCTCCCTCCCTCCTCTCTTCTCTCTCTCTAAATCTTCTTCTCTAAATCTCTCTCTCTAAATCTTCTCTAGTCTCCATTCTACTCTATCTCCCCTCTTCCTCTCTCTCTCTCTCTCTCTCTCTCTCTCTCTCTAAATCTCTTTAGCCTCTCCCTCTCTCTCTCTCCTCTTCTCTCTCTCTCTCTCTCTCTCTCTCTCTCTCTCTCTCTCTCTCTCTCTCTCTCTCTCTCTCGCCGTCCAACTTCCTCTCTTCTCTCCTCTCTCTTCTCTCTCTCTCTCCTTCTCTCTCTCTCTCTCTCTCTCTCTCTCTCTCTCTCTCTTCTCCCTCTCTCTCTTCTCTCTCTCTCTCTCTTCTCTCTCTCTCTCTCTCTCTCTCTCTCTTCTCTCTCTCTCTCTCTCTCTCTCTCTCTCTCTCGCTCTCTCTCTCTCTTCTCCTCTCTCTTCTATCCTCTATCTCTCTCTCTCTCTCTCTCTCTCTCTCTCTCTCTAAAAATCTCTCTCTCCCTCTCTCTCTCTCTCTCTCTCTCTCTCTCCTCCTCTCTTCTGTCCTCTCTCCTCTCCTCTTCTCTTCCTCTCTTCTCCTCTCTCTCTCTCTTCTCTCTCTCTCTCTCTCTCTCTTCTCCTCTCTCTCTCTCTCTCCCCTCCTCTCTCCTCTCTCTCTCTCTCTCTCTCCTCTCTCTCCTCTCTCTCTCTCTCTCTCTCTCTCTCTCTCTCTCTCTCTCTCTCTTCTCTCTCTCTCTCTCTCTCTCTCTCTCTCTCTCTCTCTCTCTCTCTCTCTCTCTCTCCCTCTCTCTCTCTCTCCTCTCTCTCC
>NW_020868637.1:811386-816386 GCF_003789085.1 Penaeus vannamei | reverse complement strand
TTTCTACGTCAGCGAATATCAAAATGTGTTTATGCATTTTCATTTTTTTATTATTGTTATCGATGGCTTCATGTTCCTTCTGATATTGTTGTTGTTAACTGTTCCATTCCTTTTATTCTTTTATTTGCCTTGGTTTTGAATATAACTATCATTATATTTATAAGATTTAAATGATGATCATCCTCATATCTGCATTATTAATGTTGATTCGTTATTGTTATTGGAAGCACAATCATTATTATCATTATCATCATAGTTATCATATCCATTGTATCATCATTAATATTGTATCTGTTTATCGTTATTGTTATCATCACTGTTATTATTATCAAATTAGTTTTTCATTATACTTTTTGTCAATATCATCATTTTCATTATCATCAAACTGTTATGAATTTAATGATTATTCGTATCATCAATGTCATTATCATCAGCATCTTCATCATCATTGCTCTTGTTATTATCATTATTGTTATCACTATTATTAACATTATCATCATTATCATTATTGTTATTATTACTATTATCATTATTTTTATATAATAATTTTTATTATCAATATATATATATATATATATATATATATATATATATATATATATATATATATATGTATATATAATATATATATATATATATATATATACGTGTGTGTGTGTGTGTGTGTGTGTGTGTGTGTGTGTGTGTGTGTGTGCATATATACATATATACATATATCTCTCTCTCTCTCTCTCTCTCTCTCTCTCTCTCTCTCTCTCTCTCTCTCTCTCTCTCTCTATCTCTCTTATATATATATATATATATATATATATATATATATATATATATTATATATATATATATATATATATAGATACGTGTAACAGCGCCGTCCCGAGCTCGCGCCCCCCGCTCCGCCTCCTATCCTTCCTTAATCAATCCTTCTTCCCTCTTCCTCCCCTCTTCGCTTATTGCTCTCGCTCTCCATCTCTCTTCTATCTTCCCCTTCTATCTTTCATTACCGACTTTTATTTACCTCCTTTACGCAACCCGTTGGCCCTCTCTCCCTCTCTTCCCTCATTTAGCGCTCCCCTTCTTTTCCATTCCTTTCGCTTCCTCGTCGCTTCGTTGCTTCTCTTTTTTTCTTGTTGTGTCCCTGTCTCTTCTCTCTTTCGTTATTCTTTTTTCTTTATGTACGTATTTTGTTTTATTTGTGGGTGTGCGTTTTGTCTTATCATTTCATGTTATAATTCCTTTCTTTTCTCTTTCTCTTTCTCTTTCTTTTCCTTCCTCCTTTTCTTTCTCCTCTTCTTCTCCTCCTCCTCCTCCTTTCCTTCTTCCTCTTCTTTTCCTCTTTTTCCTCCTCTTCCTTCTTCCTTCTCTCCTCTTCATCTACTTCCTCTCTTTCTTCCTCCCCCTTCCTCCCTTCCTCTTTCCTCCTCATCTTCCTTCCTCCCTCCCTCCTCCTCTCTCTCCTCCACCATTATCAGCAGTTCTTCCCTTCCCTCTCTCTCTCTCCCTCATTCCCCTCTCCTTCCCCTGTTCGCGATGAGTGATAATTATGAGAGACGGATTTACATGTAGATTCACTTCATAATTTGCATAACACTAAGCTTGTTGTAAAATACTGGAGATTATGGGGGCGGGGAAGGGAGATGAATGGGATATGGGAGAAAGGGGAATGAGAGGGGAAATGGGTGATAAATGGGGAATGAAAAGGGAAGGCGAAAAGGGAATAGGGAAATGGGTGATAAATGGGGAAATGGGGAATGAAAAGGGAAGGCGAAAGGGGAATAGGGAAATGGGTGATAAATGGGGAAATGGGGAAATGGAAAAAGAAGGCGAAAGGGGAATAGGGAAATGGGTGATAAATGGGGAAATAGGGAATAGAAAAGGAAGGCGAAAGGGGAATAGGAAACTGAGGAATGAGAAGTAAATGTGAAAGGGAATGAGGTATGGATGAATATGAGTGAAAAAGGAATATGAGGGAATGAGAGAGGAAATAGATGATAAATGGGGAAATGTTGAAATGGAAAGGAAGGCGAAAGGGGAACAGGAAACTGAGGAATCAGAAGGAAATGTGAAAGAGAATGAGTTATGGATGAATATTGGATGAATATGAGTAGAAAGGAATATGGGGACTGTGACAGGAGGTGAAAGAAGGATTGAAGAATAAAAGAATGTGAAGGGAAATGAACGAAAGATCGGGGAATGAGGAATGAGACGAAAAAGCGAAAAGGAGGAAACGGAAATAGAGAATGAGAGAGAGACGAAAAGAAGAATGGAGGAATATGAGATCTGAAATTAAGAATCAGACAAAAAATAAATGAAAATGGGGGAATGAGGGAATAAGAAATGAGGAAAATGAAAATGGGAGAATGAGAAATTAACGGGGAGTTGGAAAGGTGTGGAGAATGAGGAAATATATGGAAGGAGGAAAACTACGAAGAACTGCCAAAGGAAGAAAGAATATGACATGAGGAGTGATGAGGAGGAAATAGATATATAAATGGGAATGAGCGATGGAGTGCGAATGAGGAATGGGCAAATAGGAAAAAATGAATTTATGGGATGATTATATGGACAAGGAAATGAAGAAGGGGTGCGAACCAGGACAGAGAGAGAGAGAGAGAGAGAGAGAGAGAGGAGTGAGGGAGTGAGAAAGAGAGAGAGAGAGTGAGAGAGAGAGAGTGAGAGAGAGAGAGAGAGAGAGAGAGAGAGAGAGAGAGAGAGAGAGAGAGAGAAGAGAGAGAGAGAGAGAGAGAGAGAGAGAGAGAGGAAGAGTGAGGGAGAGAGAGAGAGAGAGGAAGAGTGAGGAAGAGTGAGGAGTGAGAGAGAGACAGAGAGAGAGAGAGAGAGAGAGAGAGAGAGACAGGCAGAGACAGAGAGAGAGAGAAAGTGAAAGAAAGAGACAGACAGACAAACAAACAAACAGAGACAGACAAAGATAAACAAAACAAGACAATAAAAACCCAAAACCAGAAGACTACTAATAGTATCGACAACAACTGCCAAAAGACTCGTTAACAGAAGATAACAGACAACTGCGCATCGGATCATATTCTGCGCAAATTAAACTTGGCTGCCTCGACCAACCTGCTAAAATGGCGAGCGAAAAGGCGAGAGTGGAAAGAAAGTAAAAAAAAAAAAAAGGAATCGTATTAAGAGAAAGGAGAAAATGGTGTAAGATAAACCGGAAGAGAGTGGAAAGCAAATGAACGAGTGAATTGCAGTAGAAAAAAAAATATAAGAAGATAAAAGTAGAATTAGATTTTGAAAAATGGAAAACAATATGAAATAAAGTAAAATAAGAAAAAAAAAAATACATAGATAAATAGAGATAATACAGCGTATAGGATGATTTTATTCGAATAAGTACCCATTGCCAACATTCCATTTCTTATTTTATACAACGTGAATACATCTTTCAACACATTGCACTATGCTATCCGTACCACCCCGGTTACACAAACGCAAATACACAATCCCTGGTACATTTCCCAGTACAAATACCCCCCCCCCCCACGCCTACCTCCTCTCTTTCCCCCACCCCCTTTTCTCCTAAAACACCACCTCCCACCTCTCTATCTTCCCAACTCCCCCACCCTCCTCTCCCTCAGACCACCTCCCACCCTCCCACCTCCCCTTTCTCCCTCAGTTCAACCCACTCCTTCCCTCTCCCCTACCCCCCCCCCCTAGAATACCTCCCATCCCTCCCCATCTCCCCCTTCTCCCCAGCTCAACTCCCACTCCTTCCCCTCTCCCCCCTTTACCCTCCCACCCTCCCTTCTCCCCAGTTCAACCCCCCACTCCTTCCCATCTCTCCCCTTCTCCCCAGTTCAACCACCCACTCCTTCCCTCCCCTCCCCCCCAGAACACCAGTAGCGTGTCGCCCCGGCCATAAAGCTAACGTATGTTCGGCTCCCACAAGCGGCGGGTGAGAGGCGCCGACGTCGTAATGTTTTGATATGATCGCTGGGGGCAGAGGGGGGGGTGGGAGGGGGAGAGGGGGGGTGGCTTGGGGTTGGGGGGGAGGGGAGAGGGGGAGGCTGGGGGGAGGGGATGGAGGGGGAGGGAGGGGTTGGGGTGGGGTAGGGAGGGGAAAGGGGAGAGGGTGGAAGGAGGGGGGAGGGGAAAGGGAGAAGGGGAGGGAAAGGGAAGGGGATGGGGGGGTAAAGGGAGAGACTGGAAGGAGGAGAGGGAGAAGCTGGGATTGGGGGAGGGGGGTGAAAGGGAGAGAATGGGGGGAGGGGAAAGGGAGAGGCTAGAGGAAGGCTTAGGAGGGAGACGCTGGGGAGGGGAAAGGGAGAGCAGGGAGAGGGACGAAGAGAGGGAAGGGAGAAGAGGGAAAAGGATTAAGAAAGAAAGGAGAAAGAGGGAAGAAAAAAAAGAGGGGAACTTATTCAACTGGGGATGGGGGGGTAGGGGCGGGGGGGAGCGAAAAAGGGCGAACAGGCACTCCCTTTCCAACCTCTTTCTCCGGGTTCACATCAAACGGTGTTCTGGTAGAGAAAGGACAGAGGGAAAGGAGTAAAAAGAGAACGACTTGATGAAACAGAAGCAGAGAGGAGGCGACACGTAGACAGGCAGACAGTCAGATAGACAGACCAACTGAGGGAGATAGAGAGAGGGGGGGGGGAGGAGGGAAGAGAGATAGAGAGAGAGAGAGAGGAAGGGAGACGAGAGAGGGGGAGACAGAGAGATAGATAGATAGAGAGAGAGAGAGAGAGGATAGGGGAGGAGAGAGAGAGAGAGATGGGCCGACAGACAGACATAGTGCCATACAGACAGACAAAGTGACAGACAGACAGACACACAGTAGTGACATACATACAAACAGACAGGGTGACATACAGACACACAGACAAGGTGACACACAGACAGACAGACACACAGACAAGCAAACAGAGCGACAGACATCAAGACAACATAGTGATATACATATAGCCAGAGTGCCAGAAAGACAGACATATAGAGGAAGAAAGAGAGAGAAAGAAAAACAGACATAGATATAATCAGAA
>NW_020868637.1:786386-793886 GCF_003789085.1 Penaeus vannamei | reverse complement strand
TCGTTAACGTTGTTTCGCTCACAACCATATTGCTCCGGTTGTTAATGCTTAAGGGCGGGGCGAAGAACACGGGTCTTGGCGCTGGCTCAGTTGTTCTCGTGAATGTTCTCTGTTGCTCTTGTTCTTTATTGATGTTCTTGTTCTCGCTGTTGATGTTATTGGTGTTGTTGTTGTTGCTTTATCATTATTATCGTTATTGCTGTTGTTATTGGTATTATAAAAACTTTTTTTATTATTGGTATTATTATTGTTATTATTTATTATAACCCTTCTGATCATCATTATTTTATTACTTTTATCTTTATTATCATCATCATCATTATTATTATCATTATCACTATTATTAGTAAGGTCATCATTATCAACATTCTTGTTATCATTATTATTATTATCTTTATATTATTACTATATTATTATTATTATTATTATTATTATTATTATCATCATCATTATTATTATTGTTGTTGTTTTTCTTGTTGATGTTGTTATTATTATTGCCATAATCACCTTTGTCTCATTTGTTATTATCATGAATATTGTCATTGTTATTATTGTTATTAATATCATTATTATTATTATTATTATTATTATTATTATTATTATTATTATTATTATTATTATTATTATCATTGATATTATCACTATTATCATCATCATCATTTCATTATTATTATTGTTATTATTATTGTTATTATTACTATTATTATTATTATTTATTATTATTATTATTATCATCATCATCATCATCATCATCATCATCATCATCATCATCATCATCATCATCATCATCATCATCATCATCATCATCATCACCTTATTCAGATTGCTATTATTAATATTGTTCTTGTTGTTGTTACAATCATTGCAATTAGCATGATTACCATTACAATTAGCATCATTGTTCTTCTTGTTATTGTTTCTATCTTAACTATTTTTATCGTTATTATTATCCTTATTCCTACTTTTATTACTTTTCTGTTTTGTCATTTGAATGGCTATCATCTTTTACTTACGTTGTCATTATCTTTACTATTGTTGTTATTGTTGTTGCAGTTGTTTGGTTATTGTTCCATTAGTTATTATTATTATTATTATTATTATTATTATTATTATTATTATTATCTTTACTATTATCATCATTATTATTAACAATGACATAATTGTTAGTATTATTATTTTCATTATTATTATTAGTAGTAGTAGTAGTACTAGTAGTAGCATCATTATTATCAATATTATTACTATCATTATCATTATTATTATTGTTATTATTACAACTATTATGATTATCATTATTGATATTATTATAATTATTATTATCATTATTATTGTTATCATTATTATCATTATTATCATTAATATCATTATCATTATTTTCATTTTTGTTATTATTATTATCATTATCATTATTATCATCCTCATCATTATTATTACCATCATAATACTATTACCACTACTACTACTATCATTATTGTTATAATAATTTTTATTATTATCGTTATGATCATTATTATCATTATCAGTGAAATTATCCTTTCTATCATTTATCATTAACATCATTATTATCATTACGTTACCAGTGTTATACAATAATGGCATAGTAATGGTTTTCATCTACTATTATTATCATTATCATTATTATCATTTCAATTGTCTTTTAACATCATCAATTTAATCACCGTTGGTGAGGTCATTTGATGATATAATATTCTTTTCATTTTCGTTATTACTTTATTATGGTTATTTACATAATATAATTTTATCATATTGTTATCATTATAGCTATTGCTATTGTTGTTGTTATTATCATTGTTATTATCATTATCAACATTATTGTTATTGTTATTACTATTATCATTATCATCATTACTATCATCATCATTATTATTATCATTACTATTATCATTACTATTATTATTATCGTTGTCATTATTATTGTATTATTATTATTATTATTATTATTATTATTATTATTATTATTATTATTATTATTATCATTATTACTATTATTATTATTATAATTATCATTATCGTTATCATTATTATTATCATTATCTTTTTCATTTTTTTCATTATCATTATTGTTATTATCATTATTATTGTTGCTGTTGTTGCTGTTGTTATTATTACAGATATCATCATTATTGTTATTGTTATATTTACTATTATTATTATTTTTATTATTCTGGTTATCATTATTATCATCATTGTTATCATTATTATTTTGATCATAATATAATAATATATAGTTATTATTATTATTATTATAATTATCATTATTATTATTATTATTATTATTATTATTATTATTATTATTATTATTATTATTATTATTATCATGATTATTATTATCATGATTATTATTATCATTATTATCATCATCATCATCATCATCATCATCATATTATCGCTATCATTATCATTATTACTATTATCATTATTACTATTACTATTATTTTTTTATCATAATAATTACTGTTTCTACTAATACTACCACTGCTATACTACTACTAGTACTACTATTACTAGTCTACTATTACTACTACCACTACTATTACTAATAATACTACTAATGTTACTACTACTACTACTACTACTACTATTAGTACTATTACTGTTAATATTATTAATACTACTACTGTTATTATTGTTACTTTTATTATCACCATTGTTGTTGTTCTTGTTCTTGTTGTTATTGTTATTATTTTTTATGATCCAGTCTTATATCTTGTCTTTTCCGTTTCCTTATTTCGTGAATACCTTTTATCTACCCGTTTATGTAACAGTTTATCTATTTTTGTCAATCTATTTCTTTGTTTTAACGCCAATAGAACCACATAAATTTGATTCATTTCTGTAATTATATTTCGTTGGTTTCGTTAGCTAATTAATTACCCAATCTTCTTCTTTTCGTTTCATTATCTCATTATTTCTCCCCATTTTGTGATGTATTTTCATCCCTTTCCATTTCGTTAATTATCCGCATTTTCTGATCTTTCCTTCCATTTTCACACCGACAATCAACAATAACAACAAAAACACTTATAAAAGCAACAACAACAGCATCAAAAGTATAAATGACATAAGACACCACCAACTATAAGGAAAACAACAAGATGAACACTCACACCAAAGTATTCTGCTATCTGGCGTTCAAGTTTTTTTAAAAGGGATTCGATTCCCACTGACGCGTGTTAAATGGATTACGCGCGCGCTGTTGAGTCTTTTTTCTTTTTTTTCTTTTTCTTTTTTCGTTTTTTTCTTTTTTTCTTTTTTTTTACTTATGAATTATGGATATGGAGGGAGAAGGGATGGTCTGTTTTGTTGACGTCAAAGTACTTGGGTTTATTATTATTTTTGGTATTGTATTCTGCTATGTGTTCAGTAATATATAATATATGTATCGTTTGTTTTTCTCCTCTCTCTGCCTCTGTCTCTCTCTCGCTCTTGTTCTCGCTTTCTCTCGCTCTTTCTCTCTCTCGCTCTCTCTCTCAGTCATCCTTCGTCCTCTCCTCCACTTTTCTCTCTCTCAGTCATCCTTCGTCCTCTCCTCCACTTTTCTCTCTCTCAGTCATCCTTCGTCCTCTCCTCCACTTTTCTCTCTCTCAGTCATCCTTCGTCTCTCTCCACTTTCTCTCTTTCTTTCTCTCTTCCTCTCTCTCTCTCTCTCTCAGTCATCCTTCGTCCTCACCTCCTCGAACGGATGTTGCATACATAATTTACTCTCGCAGAAATCTCAACAAAAATTTGGTTAAGGTTTGAGCAATATTTCTCCCGTAATTGAAAGGATGTTTACTAATCTATCTTAAGTGATTTTATTGCGAATTCGAGCCAGACGCACATTTGCGGGAATTGCCTTTCCTGTATTGCAAGAATGTCATTATCTGCCGCGTGATTTGCATGTGAGAGGCGTGCGGGGCGTGAAATAGTATCTCCTTTAATAATGATTCTCCCTTGCTTTGTGTGTCTCGGGGTACGTGCACGTCCACGCGGGGAAGGACAGATGCGCACACGGAAGGTGGTTCTCTCTCACCTGTGTGATGGCGCACGTGCACATGCGTTCGTACACACTCGCGTACATACACATGCGTAGATACATATGCGTAGGCACATGCAAGTTGAAGTAAGAGTCATATACATACACACGTACGCATACAAACACACACACACACACGCACACACATACATAAACACTCTTTCTCGCACTCGCACACGCACACACACTCACACACACATAAAACACTCTCTCTCTCTCACACACACAAACAAACACTCACTCTCTCTCTCTCACACACACACACACACACAGAAACACAAACACTCTCTCTCACACATACACACGCACAGACACACGCACACAAACGTTATTACTCCCAATACCACCCAACCCAGCACCCTTTTATCTTAAAAACGCATACCTCACAGTCCCATACACCACAAAAGAAAGCAAAGAAAACGCATTTGTGCTGAATTAACACCATTTTCCTCCTCTTTCAGATCCGAGTTACAAGTCAGCGTGGGGTTCGCCTGCCTCTCCAGCCTCCCAGACCCAAGGTGAGACATCTCTTCATCTCACTTCGTTATTTATTGTCCTTTTTCGTCTTCATTCGTTACCAGATCACCTTTTGTTGTTGTTGTTGTTGTATTTCGATGCCGTGCTGTTTAGAGATGAAGTCGTGTCTCTTTTATGATTAAGGTTATTGGGTTTGTTATGAAGGATTTTTGTTTTTGCTTTTGTTTTTCGTTATTTTAACTCTTTTCTGAATTAAGTTTAATTGGGAATATTCCTTTATTGCGTCTCGTTGTACTTGTCTCTATTTGCTTGATTTCTTTACTCTTCTATTCGTTTTTCCTCTTATTCTTTGTTTCGCTCTTCATCACCTTGCGTCTCTCGCCTTCGGTAGTTTTTTTAGACCCTTTTCCTCGTTGAAGTCTCTTGAAGTTCCTCTGACCTTTTTCTTCCTTCCACTGACCTTTATTACGCTGCTCCGGATGTCTTCGTTTCTTCCCCTCTTTGTCTTATTGTTCATCTCTCTCTCTCTCTTTTTGTCTTTGTCTTTCTCTCTCTCTCTCTCTCTCTTTCTCTTTGTCTTTCTCTCTCTTATCTTTTCTTTTCTTCTCTTTCTCTCTCTCTCTCTCTCTCTCTCTCTCTCTCTCTCCTCTCTCTCTCTTCTCTCTCTCTCTTCTCTCTCTCTCCTCTTTCTCTCTCTCTCTCTCTCTCTCTCTCTCTCTCTCTCTCTCTCTCTCTCTCTCTCTCTCTCTCTCTCTCTCTCTCTCTCTCACCTCCCTCCCTCCCTCTCTCTCACCCTCACTATCACCCCACGAGTTCCTCCGGTCATAAAACTACAGCCAAGTCGGTCGGATTACCAAGATGGAGGCTACAAGTTCCATAACTTTGCTGTCAGTTGGAGGCAGTCTGGCTTGTAGCGCCGCCTTCTTCGCTTTGACTGGGAGGCTGGTTGCTGCAGGCGTGGCGGGGAAGGAGGAGGGGGGAGGAGGGGAAGGTGGGGATAGGGATGAGGGGGGGATGAGGTGTTGGTGGAGGGTGAAGGGTGAGCTTCTGGAGGTTCTCTTCCGTGCTCACCCACCTCCCCTCCCTCTTTCTACCCTCTTTTCTCACTTCCCTTTAAACTTCCTCCTTTCCTTCCTCTCCTTCCTTCATACCTTCCTTCCTACCCCTGCATTTCCTTCCTCTTTATGTCCCCCTCTTACCACCTTCCTCCTCCATATCTCCCTCCTTCCTCAGCCTCTTCCTCCCACCCTCTCTGTCTCTCTCCCTTCCTCCTTCAATACTTCCTCGCTTCCTTCCTCCCTTCCTCACTCACTCACTCACTCCCTCCCTCCTCCTTCCCTCCTCCCATCCCATCCTCCCTCCCTCCCATCCTTCCCACTCCTCTATTCCTCCTTCAATTCTTCCTCGCTTCCCTCCTTCCTTCCCTCCCTCCCTCCCTCCCTCCCTCCCTCCCTCCCTCCCTCTCCCTCCTCCCTCCTCCTCCCTCCCTCCCTCCCTCCCTCCCTCCCTCCCCCTCCCCCTCCCTCCCTCCTCCCATCCTCCTTCCCTCCCATCCCCGCCTCCCCCTCCCTCCATCCCTTACTATCTCCCTCTCTCCCTCCTTTCCTCCCTCCCTCCCTTACTCTCTCCTTCCTCCCTCCCTTCCTCCCCTCCCTCCCTCCCCCCTTCCCCTCCCTCCTCCCCTTCCCCCTTTTAAGCTTCCCCCTCAGGCAGTCGGGGAAAAGCCAGTTGTCGGGGCTTCACTTGTCGCTCCGAGTCCTCTCAAGTCCAAACGTGTTTATGATATCCCAAACAACTGCGTCTTCTTGTTGGTTATAGAACTTTATTGCAAAAATAATAATCATAACAATAATAATATTAATAATAATAATAATAATAATAATAATAATAATAATAATAATAATAATAATAATAGATAATAATAAAAATACAATAATAATGATAATAATAATAATAATGATAAATAAATAAAAGTGAAAATAGATAAAAAAGGTCGATATTAACTTTTTATGGTGCGGGAATGACTCGCGTTTTTTGTGGCTGCTCTTTGAATGTGGGAAGATTTCATTGCATTGGGGAATATTTAGTGAGGGTTTTTATGTTTTATTTATTTTATCTAAATCTATTTCTTAACTTTCTCTTTTAGCTTCATTATCACATCCACGCCTTTTTTTATCCCCCACATCCCCATCCTTCTACCCCTTCCTCCTCCTCTTCTTCCTTCTCCTTTTCCTCCTCCTCTTCGTGCTTCTACCCTTCCTCTTCCCCCTCTTCGTCCTTCTCTTCTTTTTCCTCTTTTCCCTCCTCTCCCTCTTCCTCCTTCTCTTCTTCCTCCTTCTCCTCTTCCTCCTTCCCTTAATCCCCCTATTCCATCTCCTCCCACTTCCTCCTCTTCCTCTTCCTCCTCCTCATCCTCCTCTTCCTCCTCCTCCTCCTCCTCCTCTTCCCCATCAGCCATCACTCAAATTTAGGAAAGATACGAGGAGAGGGGAGGTGAAGGGGGGAGGGGGAGGGAGGGAGTCGAGGATATACTGAAACGCGGCGAGAAACTCCCGTAGACTTCGGCACACCCGGCGAGGAAATAGGTGGCTGATGAACACTTGATTTTTATCGCCCAACCGAATCAGTCAAGTGAGAAATCACATCACTGCCTTTTAAGTCGCAGGTTATGGCATCACACGGCCGTAATAGGAAATGTGTAATAGGTGAAAAATAGGCGGGGATTCGAAGAGGAGGAGGGGGGTGGGGTGGTGGTGGTGGAGGAGGAAGGAGGAGTGGGGGGGGGGGGAGAAAGGGGGTGGAGAGGCCTGGGAAGTGGAGGCTCGTTATGTTTTAAGGCGGTGGGAGGTGATGGGGGAGGGGGTGAGGGGAGGGAGGAGGCTGGTGAAGTGGGGGGGTGGTGAGGGAGGAGGAAGAGAGGGAGTGGGGGTTGGTGAAGTGAGGGGGATGGGTTGATTCGTCACTGGCACGGTGGGTTGTGTGTGTGA
>NW_020868637.1:733886-783886 GCF_003789085.1 Penaeus vannamei | reverse complement strand
TAGGAGGAGAAGGAAGGGACAAAGAAGAAGAGGAAGAGGAAGAAGATGAAAAAGGAGGAAGAAGAGGAAGAAGAAAAAATAGAGGAGGAAGAGGAAGAGAAGGAGAAGCAGAAGAGGAGGAGGAGAAGGAGAAGGAGATGGAAAAAGAGAAGAAGAAATGGAAAATATTAAATTCCTTTTGGGTATAGTCAAGTTTATGAATGACTAAGTACAATGTTCCGTCTTTTGGGTATAATGAATTAGATTGATAGATAGATAAGTATAAAGTTCCTTAAAGTACGCAGTAGATAAACATATCATTTATCATAAATTTCTGTTTCGCATATTGAAAGAGATAGCTAAGGAGATAAATTAACCCCTTCTTTTTGGATGAAGATCCACTTGACGCGTCCAGAACCTGCGGGTGTATGTAGCCATGTTTGAGTATGTCCCACATAGGTGTGACGAGTGCAGTGCGTTCTCTCCCTTGTGAACTTTTGTTGAGAGACTTCGATGATAAACAAAACTATTGGGAATACCAAATATGAATTGATTTGTGTATGCTTCCCCATTGTATGTTTGCTTATTTGCTTGTGTGTGTGTGTCAGTGTTTGAGAGATTGAGCGTTGGCCCAATCGTGGATTTTTAGGAATACAGTTTTGCGAGAATGAGAAAAGTATTACGCAGATGGATAAAAAAGGAGAGGCGGATAAGTAAACGAAAGAAGAGGCAAAAAGGGGGGCGGAAGGGAGGACAGAGACATGGAAAAGTGAATGGACCTTGTTGACGAAGTGACTTGGTCAACATGGTCAGCCTCTTATTGGATCTGAACCAGTCGTCCTTGTAAGCTGGGTAGGGTGACGCCGTTGCTTCACATCCCCCCCCCCCCTCCGCTCTCGGATTTACGGGCGTGCGAAAGCGGAGAGACGCAGCCATTCACTTCCCTTCGTGACAGTTTTGCAACATTTCCCTTTTCTGTAACATTTCCCTTTCCTGCCGCTGCGTGTCCCCTCCCCCCTCCCCCACCCCTCCCCCACCCCCAGAAACCGGCCGAGGTGCTCCGCTTGGTTCCGTTTGGGGTAATGCGTCATTTTGAGAGGAATTTCCGCGCAATCGTCTTCGAGATTTCATTAGAGAAAGAAGTGTAAAAGTTAGTGTAGATAAGGTCGCGTTTCGCGTGCGGACCAATCAGGCGTCGGCGGTAGGTGAGGGGACAGCAAACTTTTAATGGTTTACCCCGAGGCAGCGAGCAAAAAAAAAAAAAAAAGAAAGGAAAGTGGCTGATGAAAAACGTATTGCTTCCTTCTCTGTCTTCACCGAGAGGACTGATGGACCGACAAACACATTATCACTTACCGACATTTATAACAATCACACAGAACCTTTAAAAGTGGCTAATTCAAACTAAAACGCCCGGAATTCCAAATATCTGCCACTTCTCCAGACTACCTCCCGAAAAGAAATGGTTCCCAAGATAAAGAGAACCACTCCTCGAAATAAAATAAAAAATCCTACGCCTTTCGAACCCAAGGAGAGAGAGAGAGAGAGAGAGAGAGAGAGAGGAGGAGGAGAGAGAGAGAGAGAGAGAGAGAAGAGAGAAGAGAGAGAGAGAGAGAGAAGAGAGAGCAGAGACAGAGAGAGAGAGGGAGAGAGAGAAGGAGGAGAGAGAGAGAGAGAGAGAGAGGGAGAAGGAGAGAGAGAAAAGAAAAGAGAGAGAGACAGAGAGAATCAGAGAAACAAAGAAACAGAAAAACAGACAGAGACAGACAGACAGCGAAACACACAGAGAGAGCATAAGAAAACAAAAGATAAAACTAAAAGCGAAGAAGAATGACCATGTTGACCAAGGTACTTTGCGCCAGAAGCCCAGCGGACCGTGCCAGCTCATCAATGGGTCGGGGACGGCGCGAGGTTAGGTTAGCGGAGGGCGAGGTGGGCTGGGGAAGACCTCGGGTTGTAGGGTGGTTGTGGGCTGGGAATGTGGGGTAAAGGGGTTGGTTGTGTGTGTGTGTGTGTGTGTGTGGGGGTGTGTGTGTGTGTGTGTGTGTTGTGTTGTGTGTGTGTGTGTGTGTGTGTGTGTGTGTGTGTGTGTGTGTGTGTGTGTGTGTGTGTGTGTGTGTGTGTGTGTGTGTGTATGTGTGTGCCAGTATTTTCATGTACGCATGTCTATGGAATCACAATTCTCAGAAATTTACGAAAAAATAACGAAAATGTCTACACACTTGTTGCATCCAATAACCTTACCTAAAATAAATCACATCAACATCCAATAGACAACCACACAAGCAATAACGAAACACGAATCCAACATCCTGTTTTCACGCCCGATTATCCGTCATTTAAGGAAATCATTAGAGAGAAAATTATGTTAAAATCCTCAATAGGTTTCGCGGGAGGTCCGGGTCGGAAATTTCAATCTAGATGATTAGTGACGTTTGGGGCTAGTCAGCCGAGTAATATTCCTTGAATTATCGATTAGCGTCGTATGTTTTTATTATTATCATTTTTATTATCATTTTTTCTTAGGCTATGCTATACTATTATTTTTATTATTATCTTTTTTTGGGGCTAATTTATACTTCGTTTTGCTCGAGTGTTGATGTGTTGTGTGTGTGTGTTTGTGTGTGTGTGTGTGTTGTGTGTGTGTGTGTGTGTGTGTGTGTGTGTGTGTGTGTGTGTGTGTGTGTGTGTGTGTGTGTGTGTGTGTCTGTGTGTGTGCCTTCAAAACACCCTGTATATTTTTACTATCATGACTTCACATATTTCCCCCCCCCCCCCCACAAAATCAAAATGAGACAGAACCTATAAATCCATTTATCGCCACTCCCCGTCCAGAAGAAATAATTTCCCGAACAGCGCTGCCTCCACCGCACATCAGCGATAAAAAACCATAACTAATAGAGTGATAAACCCTCGGGCTCGCCTAGGGTGCGCAGCGAGAGACAAAAACGAGTCTGGGGTAGCACATGGTAAGCGAGCGGTGAGCGGCCATTGTCGGTGCTCAGTCAGCCGTCGCGCACAAGACACGCAAAACCCGCGCCGCCCGAATCCTAGGCGTTACACTTTTGAAATTATTTTCGTGTTTATTGTCGCTGATTCTGTTGTTTTTTATTATTATTTTGCCTGTGTTTTTATTTTTGTCTGTAGTTCGTGGTGATTTAATTTATTTTTAGTCTTCATATCGAAAGGAATAATATATATCCGCAAAGTGTATCGTCTTTATTTTTTCGAAAGATGATACCCCGTCGCCGCCATGTTTACGGTCGCGTCCGAGGCGAAGTCCAGCCCGAACTTTCGCCGCTGTAAGGACTCGCTAATGACGCTTCGGGAACATTCGCCGAGCGGTAATAAAGACGCGATCATCTCGGGCCATATATCTTTACGATTTTTTTCACGCTTCTGTTGCGATTGTCAAGATGTTTTGTCTCCGGGCTGAGGGTGGGGTCTCGCTCCATCATCATCCGTTTCTTCTTTATTTCTTTTGTGACGCGGGGCAGAGGGGGGGGGAGAGGGAGAGGGAGAGAGGGGCAAAGAGGCCTCTCTCTTTTTCTTTCTCTTTCATTTCTTTTCCTTTTTTTTTTTTTGTAAGGTGAAAGAAAACCTTTTTTTGTTTTTTTTTCTTTTTTTTTATATTGTTGTTTGTCTTTTCTTATGTTTATTTTTTTCTTTTTTGGTTAACTTATACTTCGTTGTTGCTCAAGTGTTAATGTACTGTGTGCGAGTGTATGTGTGTGTGTGTGCGTGTGCGAGTGTGTGTGTGTGTGTGTGTGTGTGTGTGTTTGCGAGTGTGTGTGTGTGCGAGTGTTTGTGTTTCTGTGTGTTTGCCTACAAAACACACCCTTCCACCCTACAAAAGAATCCTTTTTCACGCCCGCAAGTCTTACCCGCCCGCACCTCAATTCACGCCTCCCTCCCAGCGTTCACCACACAACCCACGCCCACATACACTCGCACAGCCCACCCCGACAGGAGAGGATAGTGAGTCACCACAAAGCCACAGGGGAAGGAGCACTGAGGCGACTGATCTTATTTTAGCAGTGAGGAGAGAGGGAAAGGAGAGAGAGAAAAAAAGAAAGTTGAGAGAGGGAGATGGAAGAGAAAGAGAGAGAGAGAGAGAGTTGAGAGAGGGAGATAGAAAGGAAAAAAGAAAGAGAATGTTGAGAGAGGGAGATAAAAGGAAAAAAGGGAGAGAATGTTGAAAGAGGGAGAGAGAAGGGAAAAAAGGAAGAGAATGTTGAAAGAGGGAGATAGAAGGGGAAAAAAAGGAAGAGGGAGAGGAAAGATAAAGGAAAGAGAAAGTTGAAAGATGGAAAGTCAAATTGGCAAAAGGGACATGTGTTGCCACTGGGAGGTGCGAAACTTTGCCCACAGTAGAGTTATAGCAAAGGGTAGAATATAACGTGCTATTGAAAAAATAATAATGATGATAATAAATAAAAGAAAAACATCGGGAAACGAAATAGAAGATAAAGAACTATATTCCGAAATACATATCGTATATACACAGATATTACAGAAACACACACATTTCAAAATCCACCAATAATCCTCAAATCACACCAGAATAGACCATATAAAAAAAATATTTCGCCTATCCCACCCCCCCCTCTCTCTCTCTCTCTCTCTCTCTCTCTCTCTCTCTCTCTCTCTCTCTCTCTCTCTCTCTCTCTCTCTCTCTCTCTCTCTCTCTCTCTCTCTCTCTCTCTCTCTCTCTCCTCCCTCTCCTCCCTCCCTTTTCCCCCTGCCTATCCCCACACCTCCCCATCCCCTTCTCCCCCTTCCCTCCCTGCCCTCCCCGTCAACATAAAAAGAAATGAAAAATGCGCATATACATTTTACATCCAAACATTACATCGGGTTTGGAACGCTGGAGCTCAAAGGGCGAGCCTGTAACCACAGCGACTCAATCTGTTATCCAATTTCGGCCCAACGCCTTAACTCCATACAAATGTTTGCTCACGAGGGAGGGATAAAAAGGGGAAAGGAGAGGGAAGGAGTGCGGGGATGGGGGGGGGAAAGAAAAGAGGGAAGGGTGAGAGAAGGAGGGTGGAAAGAAAAAAGGGAAGAGGGAAAGGGGGAAGAAAGGAAAGGAGGGAGATGGAGGGTGGGTGAAAAGGAAAAAAAGGAGGGAGGGAGAGCGGAAGTAAAGAAAAGAGAGGGAGAGGGAGAGTGGGTGAAAAGGAAGGGAGAGAGGGAGGGAGGGAGAGCGGAAGACAAGAAAAGAGGGGGAAAGGGAGAATGGGTGAAAAGGAAGAGGGAGAGGGAGAGGGAAACAGAACTGGGACAGAAAACCTCAAAGAAGAATAGAAGCAAAAGAAAAAGAAAATGAAACAACTAAGACATCAAAGAACAAAAAATAAAAATGAAAAGAGACACAAAGAAATAAGAATCAAAACAAAAAATACAAGACTCAAACTCTTTCAAAAGTGTGTCAAAGAAAACAAAGAGGAAAAGGAGTAAGAGGAGGAGAGAGAGAACCGCCAGAGAATAGGGAGAGAGAGAGAGAGAGAGAGCGAGAACAGGGAGAGAGAGGGAGAGAGAAAGAGAGAAGAGAGCGAGAGAGAGAGAGAGAAAGAGAGATAGACAGAGAGAAAGAGAGAGAGAGAGAGAGAACAGTGAGAGAGAGAGAGAGAAAGAGAGCGAGAGAGAGAGAGCACAGAGGCGGAGTTGTTAGAGAAGCGGCGGTGCATACGTAACTGGCTGAAATATGGCTCCGTTCTAGACCCAGCCGGGGAGGCGGGGTGGAAACCGGAGGGGGGGGGGTGACAGCTGATACACTCAATTGTCGACATTATTTTTGTTATGTTTTTGTCATTATTGTTTTCATTAGTGCCATTATTGTTATTATCATCGTTATTATTATTATTATTATTACTAATTTTATTTTTATTAGCTCATCATCATCATCATCGCCATCATTACTATCAATATATTTGTTGTCACTATTTTCATACATTAATTTATCTCATCATGACAGTGTTGATGATAAAGATGATGATTGTTATTTTTCATCGTCATCATTATCATCATCGTTATTGTTATTATTATTTTCGTTAACACCATCATAACTATTATCGAAGTAATGTATACAATATAGATAGATATAGAGAGAGAGAGAGAGAGAGAGAGAGAGAGAGAGAGAGAGAGAGAGAGAGGAGAGAGAGAGAGAGAGAGAGAGAGAGATAGAGAGAGAGAGAGAGTTTGTGTATATGTGTGTGTGTGTGTGTGTGTGTGTGTGTGTGTGTGTGTGTGTGTGTGTGTGTGTATGTGTGTACATATATACTCGTATATACATCTATATATATAAATATATATGTAAACATATATACATACATTCATATATATAAATATAGATATAGATATAGATGTTTACCTTGTGTAAGCTGAATCGTGAGCCTCCCTGAGTCTCCACGTCAGTACCCTAAGAACTGCGCAAATGACCACGTCTGTGCATGTCCGTGTCCGTGTCCGTGCGTCCCCACGAAGGCGAGGGGAGAAGCGAAAAGAAAACAGTGAAAGCGCAGTCGAATCAAAGTTCGCTTCGTGGGAATTAAGCTGCAATTTCTGCCCCTCCGAAACAGAGAGGAAACAAATGAATAACTACAATAAAACTCCGGCGGCGAGAGAAAGCGAACAGAGCTGGCGGGAAGAGGCGCGAGGGGAGACTCAAGCAAACAGGAAGCGCTTGACGAGGGGAGAGGGGAGTGGCGGAGAGGGGAGCGAGAGGAGAGGTTGAAGGTAGATAAGACAGCACGCACGCCACCCGATAACTGAGGGGTAGATTAGGGAAGAGCATAGGATGATTGCTGCTAGGATTTAGGTGCTGATGAAACACGAGTATTTTGGTCGGCTTTTGGGCGTGGACAAACGCACACGCACACACACACACACACACACACACACACACACACACACACACACACACACACACACACACACACACACACACACACACACACACACACACACACACACACATACACACAAACGATGACAAACTACCGAATGGTCTTACCACAATGTAAACTGTGCATTTTGTTTTCGCTTTGTGGAATCGTGTGTTAATGTCTCTATTTACTTTTGAGGGCAGGCAGGATTGTTAAAAAAAAAAAAAAACTTGCTTTTTTATCCTTACATATTATTATTATTTCGATACGGATAATTATGGTGCAATCGTCAAGAGCTTAGTTGATATTTAGGAAGAAATATAATCATATGCATTCTTTTTTTTCTCTAACTCCATTATCATTATTGTTTCATCCTCTCCACTTTTTGCCTCCCTACATTCTCCTCTCCCTTTCTCCCCCAACTCTCTCCTCTTCTCTCCTCCCCTTCCCCCCTTCCTCTCTCTTCCCCTTCTTCCCCACCTCTCTCCTCCACTTCTCCCCTCCTCCCCTTTTCGCCTCCCTCTTCACCCCCCTCTCTCCCCTTTTCCTCCTCTCTCCACCCTTCCTTCCCTTTTCTCTCCCCTTTCCTCTCTCTCTCCCCTTTCCCCCTCCTTCTCCCTTCTTCTCCTCCCTTCTCCCTCCTCTCCTCCCTTTTCCCTCCTCTCCCCTCCTCCCCTCGCCCGCCTGCACTCCAACCCAGTACCTCCCCCATTCCCCTCACATACGGGCCGCCGGCGCAGGGGAGGGGTGAGGGGGGGCCTGATGGAAAGAGGAGGGGGGGGGCGGCGGAAGAGGGTCGAATGTAGGGAGAGGGAGAAGGGAGGCTGATAGGATGAGAATTGGAGGGAAACGGAGGTAGAGGGAAAACTGGGCTGGTGGAGATTGATGGCTGATTGCGTGGATAGATGGCTCGCTGGATAGAGGGGCTGATGGATCACTCGCTCGGGCGGGCGAGTGGAGCCAGGTCGAGGCAGGAGCCGGGTCAGGCCTTGGGTTCCACTGACCTTATCTGACTCTGGAAGAACCGTACTCAAGGCGGGGATTATCGGGCTTCTTGTCCAGGCTTCGACGCTCCATTTGGGGAACTAAGTTGGGGAATTCTTGCTATACATTATTCTCTTTTTTAGCCGCCATTGAGGATTTATAACCTACGGTCGTGTCAGAAGGTTGTTAAATGTTGTTAAAATCCCTATTGAAAATGACTTAAAAATAGCCTCGACGCCCCCAAGCCTGGCCATGAGTAACTGCGGGCGGGCTGAGTTACCTCATAGACCGGAGCTGAGTGTGGGTAGTGGAACCGAAGGGATCAGCGAAGAGAGACCAACAGGACAAAGCCAATCATACAAAGAATAAAAAGAAAGGGAAAATAAACAGAAAAGCGAGATGAACCGACGATATAATAACACCTTCAGAAAGACAAACATAAAAAAAATCACAGCGCGCCGGGGTGTCTCCTGCCATATGCCGTTCGAGGGAAATGTGGGAGAAGGGGGGGGGTGAGAGTGAATTGGAGGGGAAGGGGGGGGGGTGATGGAGGGGCGGAGCAACAGTGTTAAGTGTGGGGTGACAAATAGAGTGACAGGTGCTGCTTATTTTTTTTTTACTTTCTTTTTTTCATGGTGAACAACAGACTGTGAGTCCTCTTTGTCTCCACCAGGAAATATTTAACAAAATGATGTCATTCTGCGACATCCTTTACTCGTCACATTCTTAAAACATTCTGAAAAACATTCTCAGAAATCTTCTACATCCTCACAGTTTTTTTTTTTTTTTTTTTTTTTTTTACATACTTTCACCATGTACATAATCTGTAAAACTGAGAGAAAACTGTGAAACTAACTTTGTCTTCTCTCTCCCCCTTCCCTCCCCCAGGGTACCCTCACAACACACTCGGAATGACTAAGTCTTCCCTGGATGCACACAGCCCTCACCTCCGCCAGCCAGGTAGGTTACTCGGGTCAACATTGTGTCTCTTTCATAAATACTAAATTTGGTATCCCATTGCTTTGTGTCTTTGGAAATTCTGATTCTCATAACTAGCTCTTTCAATAATCTTAATAGTTTTGGTAGCGTCGTTATCCTTAATTAATTGTTATTATTAGTATCACTAATAATATCATCAGAATTAGTATCACTATTCTTATTATCATTACCAGGTTTACTATTAATGTTAGTAGTATCATTATCATTATCATCATCATCATCATCGTTATTGGTATAGTATCATTGTTATTGGTATAATCATCATCGTTATTAGTACAATCACCATCGTTTTTGGTACAATAATCATCGCCATTGGTAAAATCATCATTGTTATTGTTACTGTGATTATGATAACTGTTTTTGCTATCACCATGTGCCTTGATCACTCCTCATTCTTATTACATCAAAGAACAACAAAAATAACAAAGCAATAATACCCCGAAGGTTCTCTGCGGTTGGCGGTTCGTGGCTGAGATATCAGTTACTAATCAAATGTTGCTTTACCTTTTACGAAAGGGAATGTTACTTTGTCTCAACGCCTTGGGACGACGTGGAACCATCCCTCTTAGAATATAATCCACAGCATTTGGTGAATACCAACTAAAATCCACCCCTTATTTAACTGTCGTTCAATAAAATATATACATCTATCATCTAAATTATACTATACAATACATGGACTCCCAACCGACGAAAAAGACGGAAGCCGAAGTCAAAGCCTCTCCCTGCACGAACGCGAGTCCGAACGGAGGGATCAGCTGACCACTTGTAAGAGATCCGACACAGATTTGTGGGTTAAGTGTGCCTCCGCCGCCGCCTGTAATACGAGTCGGTCTTTGTGATCCTGTTTATTTGTTGCGGATACACATAAAGAGGACGGTAGCCTGTAGCCTGAGGAGCAAAGGGGGCTAGGGAAGGGACAAAAAGAGAAGGGGGGTAGGGGAGGATAGGGAGGACGGTACAAAGGTTTAACGTCGGTTGGAAAGTCGAGTAGGTTATTGTCTCTTGTTTTTCTCCTTAGATTTTTGGTAGACTGTTTATATCTCTTTTTGAAGGAGTAATATTGATACTGGGGGGTGCATTCTGATCATGCCTGATAGTAGCGAGGACTGACTAAGATAAATGAGTATGTAGAAAGGCAAGAATGAGAATGAATATCTTCACAGTACATATCTTGTGTTGTGAAGATATTCATTCTCATTCAACATGAATACGGTTCATAAATTGAGTATATCTGGTACCATGAAAATCACAGGATCAGCTAAATTTGCGATTGTCGTAATGATGGTAATGTTCAACCTCGTGTTTCCTGACCTATAATTTTACGTAATGTTGTATCTCTTATTCACCGAAACAATGGAAATAAGCACATTAACTTAGGAAACAAGAAGGGAAGAGGGGGTGCCATATGTCATGTTCCAGAATGTCATCCGTTTTTTTCCCTTTCGTCTTTCATTCCATTCACAGTTTTGTTGTTTTATTAATGTTTTATTTTCTATTACTTTCGGTCCATACGGTCGCTAAACACCTCATACTTCGCCGATGATTGACCTCTAATGATCTGATCAACGGAACTTAATAAGTGTACAATGCGACCTTTCAGAGTAACAAGGGCATATCTCCACCCCCACCCCACACCATTATCGTCATTTGTTCTTCATTGTTCGGCTAAAACTTTGTTATTTGTTATTATTGTTTGTTTTTTATTTCTTTTTTTTTCTTCCGTCTACACACGCAGATGGTCCAGTATTTGTTTGTTTGTGAATATCCATTATTTTAGGCGGGATGTTGCCAGATTTGGCGAAACAGTAATTATTCTTGATTTCTGGAGGGCTTTATACATGTATTTATGTCACGTGTTGTTCATATGTTTATTTTGAACAAACATCCCGGGTATGTCACGCGTCATTGCTCTGATTTTAATCGCAATTGGCAACCGATGGTGCGTCTAGGCTTCGCGGCCAAACAGTTCGGGATTACATAACACTGTGGCGGCCGCTGGACACACGGACTAAAAATAACTTGTATTCCGTACTAAAATTATGTAAGCGGAGAGAAAAAAAAAGAAACCAAAAAATATATGCATGTTGGTATCGTGTTTTGTGTGTGTTTCGCTTTTTCTGGTTATTTATCGGTATGTTCTTTTCCTTCTTTCTCTCTCTCTCTCTCTCTCTCTCCTTTCCTTTCCTTGTCTTCTCCTTCCTTCCTTCTCTCCCCTCCTCCCACCTTCCTTCCCTTTCTTACCTTTCCATTTTTCTGACACTCCACCCTCCTTCTCCCTTTCTCTCTCCTCCTTTCTATCTATTTCCCTTTCTCCTCTCTCTCTCCTTCCCATTATTCACCATTCTTTCTTCCCCCTATCTCTCTCTCTCTCTCTCTCTCTCTCTCTCTCTCTCTCTCTCTCTCTCTCTCTCTCTCTCTCTCTCTCTCTTCTCTCCCTCCCTCCCTCCTCCTTCCCTTCTCTCTCTCTCTTTCTCTCTCTCCCCCTTCTCTCTCTCTCTCCTCTCTCTCTCTCTCTCTCTCTCTCTCTCTCTCTCTCTCTCTCTCTCTCTCTCTCTCTCTCTTCTCTCTCTCTCTCTCTCCTCCCACCCACCATCTTTATCCCCATTCACTTCTCCCTGCATCCCTCCCCTCCCTTTTAGCCATGCACGCCACCATGAGACCGAACGAGGGAGAAGGGAGGCACAGGTCATGCACATAGGCCTACCTCACGCATGCATGGCGATGGCGAGGAGCGGGGGTGGTTGGGGAGGGGAGGTAGGGGGTAGGGGGCATTGATAGAGGGGAGTGGGGGGGGATAGAGAGGGGGGAGGGTAAAAGGGGAGGAGAGGGATAGGAAGAGGGGGGAGGAACAGGGAAAGAGAGGGGAAAGGGGGTAGGGTGAGGGGTACGAAGAGGGGAAAGAGAGGGAGAGGGGGAATGCAGGTGGCTGTGACGTCGTTAACAATGCAGCTGCACGTGTCTGTGTGATCAGCCGACCCTAACTGTTGCGGCAGTGCAGTCGGACCTGTGGGGAATACCTAATACACATGCCATAACAAGGCCGCCATACCTATACTTCCCTTTTATTTCTTCTTTATCACTTTTTTTCCATTTCTCCACTTTATTTCTCTTTGATTTCTTCAATCATTTTTTAATGTTTTCTTTTTCTCAAGTTTGTTCCTGGTTTTCATTATCTATTATTTCGTTTTCTTCATTTTCCTCTTTAATTATACTTTTTCTATTCTTTATTTTCCTTTTTTCCATTTTTTTATTTTTTTTCCATTTCTCCACTTTATTTCTCTTTGATTTCTTCAATCATTTTTTAATGTTTTCTTTCTATCACAGTGATAGCTAGGCTTAGTTCTTCGATCTGGGACTATAATCTTTTATTTTTATTTTTATTTTTATTTTTCTCTCTTGGTGTAAATGAACTTGGGAGTTGATGTGCGTTTCCGTTTGTGTGTGTATGTGTGTGTGTGCGTATGTATGTCTGTGTGTACGTGTGCGTATGAGTGTATGTGTGTCCGTGTAGGCGTGGGTGTGTGTGCGTGCGTGTCTACGTATGTGTGTGGAATGGTAGGCGGAAGGTTCAATGTTAGAAAATACTGCACATTTTCAGTATAAGCTAACCAAATACATGGCTTAGAACTTTCTACAGATTTCAGATTTTAGGATCGTAGTCCTCCGCGGTATCCTTAAAACACATAGAAACCGAAACAATGTTCACAAAGAAAAAAAAAATAGATAAATAAAAAAAAACTATTCAACCGCTTTCGAACAACATATCTTAATCCCTCATGGAGATTCAGAATTCGACGTCGCGAATCACACTCAGAGGTTCATAATTTCGTTTCCCTAAAACCCGTCGGGGATTAAAAACCGGTTAAGAAAAAATATATATATACTGTCCGGTACATTTCGGTGTTCTCGTCCAGGAAGAGGTTCGAACGCGTGGGTTGCGAAGCTCCTGGAACCGGTCTCGAAGCGTCGCGTCGATAAATGGTCTGGATCATTTTCTCGAGACGGTGAGCGCCAGACATTTCCTTCGTTTTTGTTTCTTTTTGTTTTTGATTCGAAGGTATTGATTACCTGTTTGGGTTGATTGTTTTTTGTTTTATTTGTTTATCTATTATTTTTTTCCTTTTTGCCAAACGTCACAATTTGTAAATGGCTTCTTAAAAATGACGATATTGAGGCATGTTGTAGTGACGTCATCGAAACCTATAGGCCTTGTGCGGAGGCCTAGGGAGGACCTTGATGACGTCATAAGAATCAGACGGCTATGATGACGTCAGGGGTGGATGACTGCGCAATGGACCGCGACTGCGCAGGCCTTCGCAGCCCCCCCCCCCACTCCGCCCCCCTTCCACCCTCATAAGACTCCTCACATCAGCGAACAGGAATTATTTACGGAGGAAGGATCCTTGGTTATCCGATCCTCTTCCGCTTCTGCTTTATTTCTCTTTCTCTTCTGTCTTTCTGCTTTTATTTCTCTTTCTTTCTGTCTTTCTGCTTTTATTTCTCTTTTCTTCTTTCTGCTTTTATTTCTCTTATTTATTCCTCTCTGCTTCTTCGCCTCGAACTCTGTCTCGGTTAGTTCTCGTCAACTTCTTCATCATTCCCTTTGTCTCGTCCCCTACGACTTTAGTCTCTTCTTCTTTTCTCGTCTCTTCCACTTTCATCCACAACCCTATGCTTCCCTCATCCGCTTCCCGCTAACCTCCCTTCCTTCCACCTCTCCTCTATCACCCTCATCCACACCCTCCTCCTCCCCTTCCCCATCATCCACCTCCCTCCACCCCTTCCCCCATTATCCACCTCACTCACTACCTCCACCCTGTCCCTCATCATCCACCTCCTTCCACCCCTCCCCCATTATCCACCTCACCACAACCCTCCCCCATTATCCACCTCACTCCACACCTCTCCTCTCCCTCCCCCCATCATCCACCTCCCCCACAGAGACGGCGGCATCGGGCACGTGGCGGCGGCGGCGACAGTTAGCTCATTACCATACTCATGCAAATTAGGGTAATTACGGGGACATCGTTATGAGTTCTCTCGCGTCATTGTTCACGCCGGCTACACGCGACCATTTAGCGATGCCCGACGTGCAGGGTTCCGTCGGGGGGGAGGGAGAGTACACTGCAGTGATGGAGCAGCCGAGTTATTCCGTGTTAAGGGTTCAGTGTTCCTAGGCTTAGCGCGGCCGTGTGCATCGCCGGCAGCGTTATGCGTTTATTATATGCGAGTACCGTTTTAAAAGAGGCTTTTATGCGCTCCCTCGCTGAATATTCGCGGACGTTCCTCCCAGCCGCTCTGTGAAGGATCCCCAGAAATGCAGATAAAAGTCCGTCTCGGCTGGCCCCATCCCGCCGTCTTTTAAGGCCTGCTCCGCGCCGCAATCTTCGTATCTGGCCCTCATAGAAGAGCCATATCTCTTTCAATTTTCTCACAGAGGGACATAAATTGGGGTTTTATTACGAATTGCTCTTCTGCGTGGGTTGTTTTAGTTCCAGCTCACACACCATTACTCAGGCGGAGGCAATGCAGCGTCCGTCTGGGCGGCGACCGTCTTGTGGAGGGAGAGGCGGCCCTTTCGCTTCCTCCTCTCGTATTCTCGCCGTCCTCGCCGTCGTCAGGGGATTCCGCGGTTGAGGAATGGTATCTTTTGCACGAACTGGATCTAGGCCGAAGTGGAAACGCGGACGCCCCTCGAGAACGGCGCCCGTGAGCGGTCCTCAGCGGAGACGCAAAGCAAAGAAACGCCGACGATAACCTCCTACCCTTTTCCCTCGCTCTGCCCGCGCTCCTCGGGGCCTTAATGCACCCCCGCTGTTAGGGCTCTCCCTCATTCCCTCTATTTGGTCTTTCTCTGTCATCAATTGTCTTTGGCCTCCCCTTTCACATCAACAATTGGCGTGATTCAGCCGCGTACTGGCCTGATCCGCAATCAACGGTCAATTAGGGGTATCGGAGCCCCACTAAAAGGATCGAACGCTACTGAGCGATGTCGCGCTCTTTGGCTCCATTGTTTCGCCTTTTATTGGCTTTCATGATGCGTTGACTTAGTCGTTTGTATCGCGCTTATGCGTTTCAGAAGGGAGGCTGCACGCCGCTCTATGGCGTATGAACTGCAGACCCCGACATCGCTCATTTTCTTATATTCACATTTCGAAAAATACTGGTAAAAAACGATGGATTTTGTAGTGGGAGGATTACCAGCCTGAATGCGGTATGTGGATTAACAATTAAAATCAGTTCAGCATTCATCATTAAAACAAAAACCGAAAAGGAGAATCGAATCCCCTCCAGGCGATGCTCGACATCGATTTTAGCATTACAATCAGTGTTACGAACGCTCACGCCCTTCCCAGTGGCCCCGCGCCGCCCGTCTCTCAACCCTTGGATTCACATACAAGTCGCCGTTCAAACCGCTTCCCTTAACATCGCGCTTGCCTCTCTGCCTTCAGCCCTGCCTTCGAAAGCGAACGTTGGCAACGCTGAAGGAAAGGGTCCAGCGAGAGCCTGGTGTTGGCAACGCTGGGGGCCTCCACCTCGCCCCTACGATGAATGGCGCGCAAATGCGACAGGGATTTACTCGACTCAAGTGCGCGGGTTTAGGGTCAGGAATTTACTGTTATTCATACGAGAGTTTAATACGTGAATACAGATGAATCGTAAATGATTATGATCTCCACTAAGACATCTGCTCAGCGGCCGCCGATTATCACAATCTGCAGGATTTGTTCCGCGGTGTAATCATCCGATTTGTGGCGCTTAGGCGATGGATCCAGATTTCTTCCCAATGTTTCAATGCAGCCGCCGCTCTCCTACGGCGTCTGAAAATACGAAATATCTATCATGAGTATAAAAAAGTATATTATCTGAAAAAAAAATATTTATCACGAGTATAAAAATAAAAACAAATAAAAAAAAAATACGCAGCAAAAATAAAAAGCAAGGCCGTACATCATATTAACCACCGAATCATATATATATATATATATATATATATATATATATATATATATATATATATATATATATATATATATATATATACCACCGTATATATCACTTTTCCTGCTTCCAATCCTCCGACGCAGTGCCCAAGACGAGGCGCTCCGGTTGGCAAGCGGCAGCCGAGGGAGTCAATTACAAAAGAGGCGATCGTGGCCGCCATGTTAATTCGAGGCTCACGCGCTCGCCGGCACCCGCTAACGAGTCTATGGGGAATTCCTGTTTGATGAGATTATTGAAAGAGACGCCAAGGGGGGAGGGAGGAGGGGTAGGGGGGTGGGGGGGGCACAGGCGCGACAGACGTGGTGGAAAGTGTTGCATTACCGATCGAGAATGGATGTATTTCTTATCTATCTGTGAGAAATACATATGGGTGTTTCTCTTATCTATCTATCTGAACTGACATACATACAGACTAGCCTTACCCTTCGTCAATGCTTTCTGTTGCTGATACGGGAGTGATGTCCTCTCTCGGCTCCGCTCGGCTCCGCACGCCCCTCTCGGCTCCTTCGGCTCCGCTCGGCTTCGCTCTCCCCTCTCGCTCCTTCGCTCCGCTCGGCTCCACTCTCCCCTCTCGGCTCCTTCGGCTCTGCTCTCTCGGTTCGGCTCCGCTCTCCCCTCTCGGCTCCTCGGCTCTCCGCTCTCCTCGGCTCTCCCTCTCGGCTCCGCTCGGCTCCGCTCTCCCCTCTCGGCTCCTTCGGCTCGGCTCCCTCTCGGCTCCTTCGGCTCTCTCGCCCTCTCGGCTCCTTCGGCTCCGCTCTCCCCTCTCGGCTCCGCTCTCCCGTCTCGCTCCCCTGGTCGGTGTTGTTTAAATATCAATTATGGCGGACCACAGCGTAACCCTTCGACGGCCTGTCACTCATCGTGTTTGGTCTGTCAGTCACACCACATCCTCCGACCCCCTTTCGCTCTTTCTCTGTCTGTCTGTCTGGTCTGTCTGGCTATCGATTTGTCTGTCTCTGTATGTGTGTGTATCTGATTGTCTGGTTATCTTTCTGTCTTTCTGTCTTTCTCTCCATTTTCTCTTTCTTTCTTTCTCTTGCTTTCTCTGTCTATCTCTTTCTCTCTCTATCTCTCTCTCTTCTCTCTATCTCTCTTTCTCTTCTCTCTCTCTCTCTCTCTCTCTCTCTCTCTCTCTCTCTCTCTCTCTCTCTCTCTCTCTCTCTCTCTCTCTCTCTCTCTCTCTCTCTCTCTCTCTCTCTCTCTCTCTCTCTCTCTCTCTCTCTCTCTCTCTCTCTCTCTCCCTCTCTCTATCTTACTTATATTTTCCCTTTCCTCCTCTTCGCTCTCTATATATCTACATTGGTATTTTCTCTCCCACTATATATCTCTCTGCTCTCCTTTACCCTACCATTCGTTCGTTTACCCCTTCTCCTGTTTCCTTCTCTGTTTCCTCTCTTCCGCCTGACACCCCCCCCCCCCCGCCAGAGCCAGTCCTCCTCCTCTCCCTCCTTCGAGTGCGTATAATCCCCTCCCCCCCTCCCCTCCCTCATACCCCCTCCCCCCTCCCCTCATTACCCCTCCCCCCCTTAGTCTCAACGGACCAATTAAGCGTCTGTGGCGATGATGGTGACCTCCCCCTCCCCCGCCGCCCTACCCTCTGCCCTTAGCCTCCTTGTCCTCCTCCTTCTCCTCTTCTCTTTCTTCTTTTTTTCTTATTATTATTGTTATTATTTCATCGCCTTCTACTTGATGTTCATCTTTTTTTATCTACTTTTCTATTCCTCCTTTTTATTCTTCTTTCGTCTCTTTCTTTTCTCTGTCTCTTCTTTCTATATCCTTCTTCCTTCTTCTTTTCTACCTTTTCCTTCCTCTGCAGTTTCTTCTCCTCTTTATCCCTTTCCTCTCCCCTTCCTTCTCTTCCTCCTCTTCTTTCTCACTCTCCTTCTCTTCTTTCCTCTGCTCCTCATTCTTCTTCTTTTCTTTTCCATTCTTCCTCTTCATTTTACTTTTCTTCCCCACCTTCATTCTACTCCCTCTCCTCTTCTTCCCTCTCCTCTTCCTCCTTCTCCATCTCCTCTTCTTCCTTCTTCTACTCCTTCTCTTCTTCCCTCTCCTCTTCTCCTTTCTCTCCTCCCTCTCCTTTTCCTCCTTTTCCTCCTCCCTTTCCTCTTCCTCCTCCCTCTTCCTCCTTCTCCTCCTCCCTCTCCTCTTCCTTCTTCTACTCCTCTTTTTCCTCCTCCCTCTCCTCTTCCTCTTTTCCTCCTCCCTCTCCTCTTCCTCCTCTCTTCTTCCTTCTCCTCCTCTCCTTCCTAATCACCCTTATTACTATAATTTCCCTTTCCTCTCTTCCTCCCTCGCTCCCCCCCCCCTTCCCCTCGCCCTTCTGACCCGAGTATTGAATCTTCTGGAGGAAAGGAAGAGGCCCTAAGCATGTGTTCTGGGAGGGGGTAGGGAGGGGGGAAGGGGGGAGGGGGCGTGTCCTGACGAAGGCTTAGGGATTTGGGGGATTGGGGGATTTCCTGGGATCGGTGGGGAGGGGAAGGGGAGGAGGGGTTTCCTGGGATCGGTGGGGAGGGGAAGGGGGGGGGGGGATTCAGTGTCCTAACAGGATTGGGTGGGCGGAGTTTGGCGGAGGTAGGGGGGGTGAAGTAGGGAGTGGGGGAGAGAAGGAAAAAGGGGGATTTGGCAGCGGTTTATGAACGGAGATCACGGATATTCAGAATCTCATTATGCATATATATACATATACATATATAATTACATTCGGCGCGCGGAAAGCCTTCACCGAACACGCCAGCTTTAACTCCGGCTTCGGATATCTGCAGCTGTAGTGTTCGGTTCATAAACAAGGACCGAATTTCCACGGACGTCGCCACCCCGTCTGTCCTCGGAGCCCCCCCCCCCTCCACATGCCATATCAGTGGCGCGGGGAACAGAAAAATGACAATATGGCCAATCCTCCTTCCTAATCCCCCTTTCAAGAGCTTTATGGCCATGTGTCATAAAGCCTAGTATCCTGACAGCCATTACGCGTGACCAATGGGGGTGATGGATGGCCCTTATGCCCGACAGACATAATGACCAAAATTGAGAGCGACTCGGGTGCGGGGCGAATCCGAAAAGCCTTCGCCCCTATGCACGTCGGCTTTAGAGGTGATAATCGCGCGGGAGAGGGAGTGACAGTAACAAGATTTAGTGAACAAAGCTGAGGTAATCACAGACTTGTTCTAAACCATTTACTTTTGTCTGGGATGCTATGATTAGCCGATAATACCCTTGTTTGTTTGATCTACAACCCTGGGGAGGCCGATCCCCTGGCGCTTCCCCCTGTGTATTTGTTTCGATCTTATCTTTATTTCTTATTATTTCTCCGTGCCGGAATTCTGGGTTATGTTATGTCGTCAACTTTTTATTTTTTTTTTTTTTTCTAATTACAATATGTGTCAACTTTTTTTTTTTTTTTTTTTTTTGACGTTTGTGTGTATTTGTATACGTTTGGGTTTGAACGAAAATATACATAGAAATGCCACTTATGAACTTATGAATGTTAAAGCTAAGAACCTTTTTTTCGGTGGTGATTGATATGCCTATAACACTAACAAACGCGACCTCCTGCCGTCCCCTCGGCCCGTCAAAACCTCCCCTCTCCTCTTGTCACAATCCTGTCAACTGTCTAAAAAGGCGATTGTCGACAATGCATTTACTTATCTTGGAATTCCATCTCTTTTTTTTTTTTCTCGTGATTTTTTTTTTTCTAATTACAATATCCCATCGTCCCTGTTTTATCATCTTTTTTCTCTCGTGATTTTTTCTAATTACAATATCCCATCGTCCCTGTTTTATCGGCCCTTTCCTTCGCTATGGTCTTTTTAGTGGCAGAACATCACCAGAATCACATTTCTTTTATTTATTTTGCTCATTTCTTCGTCAGCTGTTTAGACATGAAGGAAGACACCCCCCCCCCCTCCCCCTCCTAACCCCTTTCCTTCCCATCACTCTGATCGTCTCGCATCCACCTTCTCCCTCACCCTCCTCTCACCCTCACATTTAGCCTCCTTGTTTGCCGTCACTCTCCCCACCCCCACCCCCCCCCGTCTATCATCACCCTCATCCTCGCCCTCATTCTCTCCCTCACACTTGCCCTCATACAGGACGTTCCATGTCAGAAATGGACGTGATGAAGTGATGTGCTGATGGGCTGACATGTTAATTCCCCTTCGGCTGGAAAGGGGGGAGGGGGGGGAGGAAGTGAGGGAGAGAGAGGGGGAGGGGAAGAGAGGGAGAGAGGGGGAGGGGAGAGGAGGGAGGGGAGGGGAGGTAGTTGGATGAGCGGTGGAATAAAGGGAGAGGGGGAGGGGAGGACCATGGAAAATAAGGGAGATATATATATAAGAGGATGAGGAACGCGCAGAAGATAAAACGATGGCGACGGAGAAGATGAAGAACGGGGAATAATGACGAAGCGAGAAGGAGACCCGAAGCAAGAGAAGGGAAGCAAACGGGTAAAAAATCAAGAGACGAAACACGAAGCAAGGCGAAGAGGGGAAGCAAAGAAGAAGAAAACAAAGAGAATAGAGAGAGAGTAAATACGAAATCCCAGAGACGTTACCCGAAGCAAAGCCGAAGAGGTAAGTGAGCAAAGGGGAAAAGCAAAACAAAGAGAATAGAGAGAGAGTAAATACGAAAGAGCGGAGAAGCAAAGGGGAAGAGCAAAACAAAGAAGAAAAAAAAACAAAGAGAATAGAGAGAGAGTAAATACGAAAGAGAGCGGAGAAGCAAAGGGGAAGAGCAAAACAAAGAAGAAAAAAAAAACAAAGAGAATAGAAAGAGAGTAAATACGAAAGAGAGCGGAGAAGCAAAGGGGAAAAGCAAAACAAAGAAGAAAAAAACAAAGAGAATAGAGAGAGAGTAAATACGAAAGAGTCGAAAGAGCGGAGAATAGAGAGAGAGTAAATACGAAAGAGAGCGGAGAAGCAAAAGAGCAAAACAAAGAAGAATAGAGAGAGCGAAAGAGAGCGGAGAAGCAAAGGGGAAGAGCAATAGAGAGAGAGTAAATACGAAAGAGCGGAGATAGAGAGAGAGTAAATACGAAAGAGAGCGGAGAAGCAAAGGGGAAAAGAAGAAAAAACCAAAGAGAATAGAGAGAGAGTAAATACGAAAGAGAGCGGAGAAGCATAGACGAAAGAGAGCGGAGAAGCAAAGGGGAAGAGCAAAACAAAGAAGAAAAAAACAAAGAGAATAGAGAGAGAGAGTAAATACGAAAGAGAGAGGGGAAGAGCAAGACGAAGAGGGGAAGCTCCGTCTCTGAGGCTGCTGCGAGAGGAGAGTCTTCCACCAGTCGATGCTTTCCTAACTGGATGACGAGCACCGCCCGTGAGGCTGTATTCCACTCGGGTTCAGATGAATAGGCTCTCTCGCTCTCTCTTTTTCTTGCCTCCTCGTCTTCATCTCTATTTATTTTGTTGTTGTTTTGTGTGGGTGTGTGTTTTTCTCTCCCATGTCTACTCCTTGTTTCTCCTTTTTCTTCTTTGTTTTATTTTTATTTTTTTATTTTTATGTTTTCTTATCCTCTTTCTTCTTCTCTTCTCTTTGTTTCATCTCTATCTTTTTTTCTTTTTTTTTTGTCTTCTCCCTGTTTTCCATTTTTTCTTCTGTCTTTTCTTTTTTCTTCTCTGTCTTCTCTTTGTTTCTCTTTTTTATTCTTCTTTGTCTTTTCTTCAATCTTTTCTTCTTCTTTGCCTTCTTTCTGATTCTCCTCTTTCTTCTTCTTTGCTTTTTATTTGTTCTTATCATTCCTTTCTTTCAACGTTTCTCTCTTTCTTCTATTTCATCTTTCCTGCTTCTTTACTTCGTCCTTCTCTCTTCTTTTGTTCTTTCTCTTTTTCTTCACCTTCCCGCTTTCTTGTTCTTTATCATTTTCTTCCATTTCTCTTTTCTTTCTTTCGTTTTCCTATTTTCTTCTCGTTTCCCGCTCTTATCCCCTGTTATCCCTTTCGTCAGACCTTCGTAACAAACATAAAACGGTAGATGACACAGAGAAATAGATAAACATAGAGAAAGCAGAGAAAAACAGATAAACAGAGGGAAGGCAGAAGAAACCAGAGCAAAAGATTTTTAAAAATAGAGGGAAAAAGGCAGAAAAAGGAAACAGAAGAAGGCAGAGGAAGACAAAATTGAAAGTCCAATTGTTCATCAGAGTCGCAAGAATGTCAGTTATATCTAGTTAATGGCGATTTAATTCTACTTAAATAAATTCTATTCTATTCTTCATTTTGGATTCGCTTTTAGTATACTCTGTGATTAAATATGTATTTTATTGATCTATTTCATTGTAGATAATGAAAACATATTTTTTCGGCTTGACATCGGCAACCTATTGATTTCATTCCATCCTTTCACACCGGTTGCAAAAACAATGATTGTATTTACAACTAAACTTAAGAGGTAGTTTTAATTCATCTTCAGCCATACTTAGCTCCCGACTGGAACGTTCGCATAACTTGGGAGTCCAGGCCAGAGAGACTCGTGCAAAGTCCGACCCACCTTCTCTCTCTGTCTCTCCCGCTGGCGCTGCACCTTCCACAAATTTCATCAGTTATTCAAATCCACCCAGAAAGTTTCCTCAGTCTTGTCTCCGCAAAGAAAAAAACGAGGATATATGGCAGTAACAACGCAATTTTGGGAGAAAAAAAATAAAAATGTATATCATACATACATAGGTTCTCGTCTTCGGTTTCAAGTTCAGTTCATAATCTTAGCTCGAGCAAATCTTTTTAAAAGTATGGCAACCCCCTGTCGACCATAACAACAATGGCGGGCGTGTATCGACTTTGCCCGCCGGGTTCTCCTAACTCTAGCCTTTTAAAGTGCCTAGCTAGGAGAGGGTTGCATTAACCAGCTCGCTCTCATCTTTGTTTTTGGTTATTTCCACCGCTCCGTGGAAGGATTGGGTGCTCTCTCTCTCTCTCTCTCTCTCTCTCTCTCTCTCTCTCTCTCTCTCTCTCTCTCTCTCTCTCTCTCTCTCTCTCTCTCTCTCTCTCTCTCTCTCTCTCTCTCTCTCTCTCTCGCCGCCATTTTCCTTATTCCATCGCCTTGCCGACTTAATCAATTTACATATTTCCTTTCTACGCATCTTACCTGTCGAATTTCTCCTTCCTCTCCTTTCTTCTTCAATCTTTCGTCTCCTTCATCTGTGTTACCTTTCTCCTTCCTCTATCATTGCCTCCTCTCGCCTTCCTGCTTTATTGTCTCCCTTCTTCCTCTATTAACGTCTCCTTTCTCCTTCCTCTTTTATCATCTCCCTTCTTCTTCTTATATCAATGTCTCCCTTCTTCTTCCTATATCAATGTCTCCCTTCTTCCTCTATCATTGAGTAATTTCTCCTTCCTCCTCTACTATCTCCCTTCTCCATCCTCCTTTATTATCTCCCTTCCTCCTTTATCATCTCCTATCTATTGTCTCTCCTCTCCATCCTCCTTTATTATCATCTCCTCCTCTCCTTATCTTTATCATCTCCTATCTCCTTCGCCTTTTATTGTCTCTCCTCTCCTTCTTTCTTCCCTTCGCCGGGCCTGCCTCAAGCCGCCGATCCTCCGCCAAGAATTATGAGGCACGGAACGCCACGAGCAAGCAGCACCTTTAATACTTGAAGCGGGGGGCGGCGCGGCATAAACAGAGATTGCTGGTTTTCTCTTTCGGTTTTTGGTTTGATTGGTGGATAGGGGGAGGAGCTATGTAAGGAGGGAGAGGGGGAGGGGGTTCTTTTCGTTTTTCTTTTTTCTCTTTTTCTTTTTCTTTATCTTTCGCTCTTTCTTTATCTTTCTCTCTGTCTCTCTTTGTCTCTCTGTCTCTCTCTCTCTCTCTCTCTCTCTCTCTTTCTCTCTCTCTCTCTCTCTCTTTCTTTATCTTTCTCTCTCTCTCTCTTTATCCTTTCTCTCTTTCCTCACTCTTTCTCACTGCCTTCTCTCTCTCACACCTACTGATTACTCTCCATTAATTCTCCCGTCATCTGTTCATTTCTTCTCGTTATCTTCTTCCTCCTCCCCTTTCCCTCCCTTCCTCCCGTTATCCTCTTTCTCTCCTCGTCCTCTCCATACCTCCCCTCTCCCCCATCTTTATCCCCCCTTCTTCTTCTCCGCCTTCTTATCCCAAGTCCTCTCTCCTGTCCTATTCCCTAGGCCTCTTCTCCTCTCCTCTATCTTCTTCCCTTCTCCTCTGTCCTCCTTTCTATTTCTCGCCTCTTCCTTCGCCTCTCCTCCCACCCCTTGCCCTCCCTTCCCTCTCCCTCCCTCCTCACCAGCGTGATAAGATACCCAGAGTGCCGGAAACCAGCCAAGGTGCGGCCGGGAGGAGAGAGGAAGCTGGGAAGAGAGAGAGAGAGGGGGGAGGAGGGAAAAGGAGGGAGGCAGAGAGAGAGAAAGAGAGAGAGGGAGGGGGAGGAGAGAAAAGGAGGGAGGGAGAAAGGGAGAAAGGTGGGGAAGGGAGGGAGGGAGGAGAGAGAGAGAGAAAGGGAGGGAGAGAGAGAGAGAGGGAGAGAGAGAGAGGAGGAGGGTGGGAGAGAGAGAGAGAGCGAGAGAAAGGGAGGGAGGGAGAGAGAGAGAGAGAGGCAGACGAACAGATACTCAAAGGGTATCAGAAAAAAAACATCGACAGAACAAGAGAATAAAAGAAAGAATTGGAGGAAGAGAAAGACGAAAGACAGTAAAAGAAAGAGGGGAAGGAAGGAAAGGGAAGACAGCAAAAGTGAGGAAAGACCCCAGGGCTTCGGGGCAAGCAAGGAAAGGCAGACGAAGAGGGAGGAAGGAACCGAAGAGAGGAGTGAAAAACGGTAAAACGTGAACTGAATTAGGGAAGAAAGAAGGAAGGATGAGAGAGGGGAGAAGAAGACAGATAGTGAGGAGAGACTGGAAAGCAGTTGCTATTGTATTTACTGTGTCTTTCCTCTTCGCTCCCCTCTTTTCTCTCTCTCTCTCTTCTCTCTCTCTCTCTCTCTCTCTCTCTCTCTCTCTCTCTCTCTCTCTCTCTCTCTCTCTCTCTCTCTCTCTCTCTCTCTCTCTCTCTCTCTCTCCTCTCTCTCTCCTCTATCTATCTATCTTTGTATACAAGTGTGTGTATGACTGCGTTTATGACTGTGTGTGGGAGTTCATAAGTTTATGTATGTCTGTGTGCGCCTCTAAGCGAGCGTGCCCGGGCGTACATACACACACATATAACTTAACGTGTATCCAACCTCCCCCTGAATTTCCCGAGTCCGAAATCAGGGCGGCATCAGCCCACCAAACGGCAGCGCCACCAACCCCGCGCCGCCGCTCCGAGGAAGAGCCACCATCTTTTATTGAGAGGTCTCGGGAGTAAAAGCCAGAGGGAGGAGGGCTGGGAGGGCAGGAGGGGGAAGCCAGGAGGAGGGAAGGCATGGAGGGGGGAGGAGGGAAGGGGAAGGGGGGAGGGGAGGAGGCGGCCTGGATCTTCTTGATTTTCTTTGATATTATGAAGCGCGGCGTTGCAGGTCCGCAGAGTGTGCCGCGGGCGCCAATAAAACAGTGGAGTGTTTGAACTGCGCGCCAACCGTAACACTTGCCCGCCCGCGCGCCCGCACGCTCTCTCCTCTAAATCCACCAGAAATTGGGAAGGAGGATTCTTTTTTCGTGCCGGGAGGAGGGAGGGAGGGAGGAAAGGAGAAGGAGGATGAGGATGAGATTGTGGCTAGCCTTTCCTTTTTTGTTTCCATTATCTTTTTATTCATTTTGAGTTCTGCATCGTCGCTTAATGGCAGCCAGGCAGCCCCACTCGGTCCTTCCACCGGGGCGCCACCTCACGGACGCGAGCGAGACGGGCGAAGGAACAGAAACCCCAAAAAGGCAAACAATCGCGACGCCATTATTGCACCCATAGCGCCGATATCCCATTATGATAATGTTTCTCCGTCTGCATTGGAGTGCCGGCTGAGGACTCTCGCCTCGGCTTCTCGAAAATCATATTGAGAATTCGGTGTATGGGCTCGGCTGCCGCGCCCGCCTGGCTAATCGCCGCCCATTCCGCCTCCTGCGGGCGGCCGAGCGCGTCTCTCTCCTTACACACACGCTATATATATATATATATATATATATATATATATATATATATATATATATATATATATTATATATGTGTGTGTGTGTGTGTTTTGTGTGTAATGTAGTGTGTGTGTGTGTTTGTGTTTGTGTATGCATATATGTACACACACACACACACACACACACACACACACACACACATATATATAATATCACATATATATATATATATATTATATATATATATATATATATATATATATATATGTGTGTGTGTTGTGTGTGTATGTGTGTATGGTGTGTGTGTATTATATATGTATGTGTCTGTAGAATGTGTCCATAGACGCACATGTATGCATGTAAATGCGTGCGTGCTTCTGTGTATGTGTGCCTGTGTGTGTATGCATCTCTTTGTGTGTTTGTTTGTGTATGTCCAACTGCCTTCTCTCTCTCGCGTGGCCATCAGCGTGACGTCACCGAACGAAGGTGTGCACACGACCCGCAAGAAAGAGGAATTTTCCCGCCTCCTGCCTCAGCGCCGCCGCCTTCAGTTCAACCTCGTTAAGCTGGATTACTTCCTTCCAAATGATTCCTAACTTTACCCCCTTTTTCCTCCCCGGGCTAATGTACATTTCCGGACTGGTTTTTGTTTCGTAAATCAAGACCGTTACCCTCTCTCCGTCCCTCCCTCTCTCCCTTTACCTCCCCCCTCATCCTTCCCTCACCCCCTCCTCACCCTCCCTCACCTCTTCCTCCCCCTCTCCCTTCTCACTCTTCCTTTACCTTCTCCGTCACCCTACTCTCACCCCTTCCTCACCCTCCCTTCCTCCCTCACCCTCTCACACCCTACTTCCTCCCTCACCCCCTCCTCACCCCCCTTACTTCCTCCCTCACCCCCTCCTCACCCACCCTTACTTCCTCCCTCACCCCTCCTCACCCTCACCTCACCCTTCCCTCACCCCTCATTACCCCATCCCTAACACCCTACCTCACCCCCCTTACCCCCTCCTCACCCCCTCCTCTACCCCCACCCCCACCCCTTGACTCGCTTACACGCTCTTCCTTTCACTGTTTTTTTTTTCTTTCTTTCTTTCTTTCTTTCTTCTTTTTTTCTTTTTTTTCTTTTTTTTACTTGTTTTCTGTTTTTGTTTGTTTTCTTTTTACGTTCGGTCGGGATGACGGAAACGGTAGATGTGAAGTGATCGCGTGAAGTTCTAGGGAATTTGAATCGGAAGACGGTTGGAGGAAGCTAAACAGATTTTGGCGGGAATTATAAACTGTCTTATATAAATCGAAGAAAATTCCGTAGAGAGGCGAGCGAGGAATCGGAGGCGCCATGATGGAAATAATAAATAAATAAATAAATAAAGACAAAGAGAGATCTTTCATAATTCGAAGACTTGGACCAAGAAAGTGTGAAAGAAACCAAGCATGGAAAAAATAATAAAAAACAGAGGGACTGAAGGAAGGAATAAGGTAAGTACATATAAATAAAACAAAAGAAAAAGAACATAGAGAATGTACAAGGGAATAACCCAAACACAACAATAAAACAAAGGAGAAAGAACACGTAGAACGTAGACTGAAATAAGCCCCCCCAAAAAAACAATAATAAAACAAAAAGACAAAGAACACACGAATATACGAAGCAATAAACCAAGCACAGAATCAAAATAAAAGACAAATAAAAAAATCAGGTTAAAAAAAAACAACTAGAGAACGTACGAATGAATGAATAACAAACACGACGCTAAAACAAGGACAGGGCGACAAGGCGAAGGGCCAGAGCGAGGCTGAACAGTAGGTAACAAACGGCTCAACAAATACTACTGTGGCTCATCGAAGATGCAGATGCGACCTCAAGATTCTTTACCGAAATCCGACCGCCGCCTTCTCGCCCTCTTCGTCTCACCCGCTTTCGTGCCTTTTCGTTTCGCTTCATCCATTCCTTTTCTCTCTCTCTCTCTTTTCTCTCTCTCTCTCGTCTTTTCGCTAGGCTGAAAGTTGGTCGACCTGGGCTATGTGTTTTGTGTGTTTTTTTTTCGTCGTATAACCTCATATGACTTTAATTTTTGGGAAGGCGTAAGGTTAGGAGGTCGATGGAAGGTTCTCCGTTCTGGAGTTCTTCGACCTCCGTTCTCCTGTTCCTCCTTCCCCCTCCTTCCTCCTCTTCCTCCTCCTCCTCCTGCTCCTCCCTCCCTCACTTCCCCTCCTCCCCCCCCCCTCCCCCTCCCCGCCCCCCTCCGCCCCCTCCCCCCCCCTCCCCGCCCCCCTCCGCCCCGTGAAGTGTTGGACCTCGTCTTAGACATTTTCAGCCCTGACTGCCTCCGAGTGTTTGAAAAAGAAGCTGAACAGACTTTTAACGGGACCGCGCCCGAATGGGAATTGGGAGAAGAGGGGCCGGGGGGGGGGCGGAGGGGAGGGGAGGGAAGGAGATATTCAGTAATGGGGAACAGGAATAGGGGAGAAAGAAAAAAGGTAGAGAGGAATGGCTGGGGATTGGGGGGGGGGCCTTTCCAGCGCGCGGGGAAGGACGCCAGGCCTCGGCGCCTCCTCCAAAGGGCGCAAGGAAGGAGCGCAGCGCACGAGGGGGCGAGGGGGCGCCGGGCCCCCTTCGGCACCGACGTCGCCGAAGGAGCCGCGGGAGATGAATGGCTGGAGGCTGAGGCGCTGAATGGCCGGAGGCGATGAAGCGCTGGCACCGCGCCTCCAGATGGCCGGAGCGTCGCCATTAGCGGGGCTGTGGCGCCGCCCGCGCGCCCGTAACGCCGCCATCACGGACGCTAATGGCACAGATACGCCCACCACGGCCGGGCCGCCCCTCCTCCGGCGCCTTCCGCCTCTCTCTTCGGCGATTTCCTGTGGCGTTATTTGGATGGCGGCGGCGCTGGGGTCCCGGCGGCTGGTATTGTTATCGCCGGTGTCTGCTGCTCTTTTTCCTTTCTATTTTGTTATTGCTCGCTTTTATCGCCAATAATGCCATCATTATCATAACCATAATCATAATCATCGCCATTAGCATCACTGCTGCAAAAGAGCCGCCAATTTTCAGCGTTAATCTTTTCAGATTGTTTCTCCTTTTCTTTCGCTTTAATATTAGTCTCTCTTTTTGTTGCCTTTCCAACTCTCTATCTCTCTCTCTCTCTCTCTCTCCTCTCTCTCTCTCTCTCTTCTCCTCTCTCTCTCTCTCTCTCTCTCTCTCTTCCTCCTCTCTCTCTCTCTCTCTCTCTCTCTCTCTCTCTCTCTCTCTCTCTCCTCTCCTCTCCTCCTCTCTTCTCTCTCTCTCTCTCTCCTCTCTCTCTCTCTCTCTCTCTTCTTCCCTCCTTCTTCCTTCTCCCAAAGTACCAACCAAGTCCTTCTTCACCCACAGATCCCTACCAGATGTTCGGTCCGACCAGCAGCCGCCTGGCCAGCTCAGGTGAGGCATCGCGAGGGCTTCTGTTGTCTATTTGCATATGTATTTAAATATATATATATATATATATATATATATATATATATATATATATATATATATATATATATATTATAATATATATATATATATATATTAATATATATATATATATATGTGTGTTGTGTGTGGTGTGTGTGTGTGTGTGTGTGGTTATGTGTGTGTGTGTGTGTGTGTGTGTGTTTATGCGTGTGTGTTATGTTTGTGTGTGTGTGTGTGTGTGTGTATTGTGTGTTTGCCGCGCGTGTTGTGTGTGTTTGCGTGTCTGTCTGTACACATGCGTGTGTGCCAAGACATATAAGAGAAAGGGAGAGAAGAGATTAGAGAGAGAGAGGGAGGTAAGAGGAAGAGAGAGAGGAGAGAGAGAGAGAGAGAGAGAGGAGAGAGAGGAGAGGAGAGAGAGAAAAGGAGAGAAGGAGAGAGACACTTGATAAGACAGAGGGAAAGACAGAAGCAGAGAGAGAGGAGCGAGAGAGGAGGACAGAGAGAAAAGAGAGAAGAACCAGAGGACGAAGAGAGAGAGGAGAGAGAGAAGAGAGACAGAGGACAGAGAGAAGAGTGAAGAGAGAGAAACAGAGACAGAGAGAAGAGAAGAGAGAGAGAAGGGACAGATTAAGAGAGAGAGTTAAGAGAGAGAGACACACATTTTCGCCCAACACACAGCCCCCCAACAACACCAACTAACCCCTCGTCTCCCGCCTCCAGGTTCGGGACAGATCCAGCTCTGGCAGTTCCTCCTGGAGCTCCTGTCCGATTCCTCGAACGCCAACTGCATCACCTGGGAGGGCACGAACGGCGAGTTCAAACTCACGGATCCGGACGAGGTTGCCAGGCGATGGGGCGAGAGGAAGTCAAAACCGAACATGAACTACGACAAGCTGTCCCGAGCACTCAGGTGAGACGCGGAGAGAGTTAAAGAGAGGGGAAAGAGAGAGCAAAGAGTAAGAGGGAAAAAAGAGAGCGTTAAAGAGAAAGAAGAGAGAGAGTTAAAGAGGGGGAAAGAGAGAGTTAAAAGGAGAGGGGGAAAAGAGCGTTAAAGAGGGAAAAAGCGTTAAAGAGGAAAAAAAGAGCATTAACGAGAAAGGGAAAGAGAGCGTTAAAGAGGAAAGAGGGTTAAATGAGGGAGGGGAGAGAGTTAAAAAGAGGAGGGAGGGGGAAAGAGAGTTAAAGAGGGAGGCGAGAGGCGTTAGAGGGGAGAGAAGGGCGTTAAGAGAAGAGAGAGTTAAGGAGGGGGAAAGAAAGTTAAGAGAGTAAGCAGAAGTTGAGGAGAGAGAGATGTGTAGAAGAGGAAGGGAGCGAGAGGAAAGAAAGAGTTAAAGAGGAGAGGTAAAAGTATGAGAAGAGGAGAACAGTTAAAGAGAAGGAAAAAGAGGAGGGAGGGAAGGAGAGTGGGGAAAGATGTAGGTAGAATAGAAGGTACGATGTGAAGACAGAAGAGTGGGGGAAAGAAGAGATTATACGAGTGTTGGGAGGCAAGTGGAGAGAGAGAGCGCGGGGAGGAGAGGCGAAGAAGATGATCTAGGAGATATACCATCAGTATAGGAGAGAGAGAGCGCGGACGAGGAGAGAGTGAAAGAGAAGAGTGAGGAGAGACGTGAGGGAGGAGAGAGCAGAAAGCAGCAGAGTTCGGGGAGGCCATGAGAGGGATCGAGGGAGAGAAGCTAGATCAGTACTTAGGATGAGTACTAGATAGAAAGAGAGTACAGAAAGTAGAAATGATGTAGCCTATTACACTCCATATCAACACAACACTATTTTGCGTGTACGTACAGCAGCTCACGACCCCTTCTGCAGTTAATCCTCCCAGATACTACTTGTTTCAAGTATAACATATCATGATCTGTAAGGTGTTACTGGAACGCTTCGCAGTCTCTTACATAGTGTCGTATCTATCGCTCAGGCGCCTCTGCCGCGCCACCACCTCAGCTGCCCGGCGCAGACGCCCATACTCGCAGCGGCAGCATACAAGTAGCAGCGCGACCTCTTCATGTTTCGTAGCCACCCACTTTTCGTATTAATTCCATCCCACTCTTTAAGCTTCAAACTTCTAATGCAGTACACTTTGCTAGGACGCAACACAGCGCATCAACCCTCTCCACCAGGTTAGTTGCTCTCCGTGCTCTTTGTGGGGAAACGTTTGTGGGAAAACGTTTTCTGTTCTTTGTGGACATTTTTCTTTGTTTTGTCATGATTGAAACGATGTATTGTCGGTGGTGGTTATTCGCTTGTGTTATACGTTCAGGTGTTTTCCCCGTGTTTAGTTACGTTCCGCTGTGTTTCCTAGCAGGCTTCGTGTTACTGACCCAGGCCCTTGCCTCCTTCGCCAGCGAGCATATTCCCTTCGCCGACGTCGTACTGGACCAACCCCGGCGCGAACCTCTACTCCAACATCGCCGCTGCTTCGGGACATTCCATGACGCACCACCCATCCCACATGACGTCACACATCTGTCTTTCCAGCCTATCCGCATTACGCATGACAGTCTCTCTTCTCCAATTGGTGCACGCAACAGTCACGTGACTCCGTCTCGCTTCCTGATTGGTCCTCCACCTTTCAGCAGGTAACCAGTTTGGAGGATCAGTGAACAAAATCCATCAGTGAGCAAAATCTTAAAGTGTTAGATTATATGTAACTCACTGATGAATAAGAACTTGTGGAGACGAACATGCTAAAGTAATGCAACAACCAAAACTGTAAATGTCCAAAGACTAAATATTTCCATGTGACAAGACACCAGCGCCATGCAAAGTGCGTGGCGCCGCTGCCGCGCCAGTCCCTTCTTGGTTCGCGGCGTCCTGTCGGCAGGGAGCGCGGGCAGGTGTCCCGCTGCGGCGTGGAGGCCGCCCTTCGCCGCGGAGGGCGAGAGCCACAGGGCGGTCGCCTCGCGCATATCACCCGAGCCGCCCGCGACCAGAGGGTAGGCTCGGGCCCTGACGGTGGCGCGGAGACCTCGGAGTGAACAGGAACAGACTCACGCGAGGCAAAACAGAACCAAAGAATTGCATTCCGCGGGCTGCTGTGATGACCCCTGCAGGATCCTGTGGGAAGTAAGCTTAGCTGCAGCTCCGTGCCAGTTTACTCGTCTAGTCCCGCCCTCTAGTCTCACGTGGGCAAATATCATCCCACTTCATAAGTGATATCCATTGTATATGTAGTCGTGATCTAGTCAAGTTACCCTTGGTGTATGTTGGCCCGGCAGCCATTTCGCGTGAACTGGTCAGGTGCCGACAGCAGGAACTGTTGCGGCTCGAAGTGACTTCTTCGGGCCCTCCGGCCGCCTGCGGACGCCCTCAAGAGAGGAAGACGTCATGGTGTGTGTGACCTGACCGATAATCTTGTCGTGGCGGCACTCCTGCGCCGCGCTCTCGGGCCTTCGTCGGGGCCGGGACGGAGCGCGAAGTCTTCGGGCGAAAGAGCGCCTGCGTAGAGCGCTCGCCGTCCCCGCCAGGCCCCGGCCGGCCGGCGCGGGAGGGCTGGCCAGAACCCGGGTCCGAGGACGAGCCAGTCAGTCCGCGCCGCCCGACTTCAGAGACCCTCGTCGTAGCCGCCGACTCCTGTCGGCTGCAAGAGGAAGAGTCGGGCCCAGTATCTTAGAAATGTTTTTTAATCTTCCAGTACTTAAAGGGGGAGCCTTCTCCGGGCGCCTCCTCGAGCAAGTTGTAAATATGTGTAAATAATGAATTGATAATGACTAGGTGTAGAAGTTCGGACCCCGTTATTGTGATGAATTATACCATTGTCGGCTTTGTTTACACTGTACCTGTGACGTCACGCCGCCACATTCGAGACCTGACTCGGATGTGCTGTACCTAACCTCCTGTAAATCGTCCCTGAATATTGTTTTTCCTTTCTAGTCTGTGAAACCTTTTCTGTAAATCTGAAGAATTAAAGAGAGAAAAATAGGAAATCTGTTCAGAACCAACATGCCCGAAAATGCTTATAAACTGGAACACACATTTCAACTTCACATGAAAAAAACTGAACTCTGAACCCCTATTTATATCCAACTTTTACGTAGATGCTTAAGAGAACACCTCAACAGTCCACATTCTCAAGTCACAAGTCTTCTATATTTTTTAGGTGATCTTTCACGTCAAAACTCAGCAAACTGCAGCGAAGCGAGAATACGGGACTGTTCAGCTGTGATCCTAAACCTGGAAACTTGTTTGTCGATACTAGTCACAGGATCCACTTCCAAAGATGTCATATTTTCATATTAAACCAGAGATTTTCCTGAATGGGGGATGTCAGAGTCCCTTCCTGGAGATGCCGACGTTCATAATGTACAAACCTCTTATTTTCTGTAGGTAGTTTCGCCTGTCAGTGTTCCCCATAGACTGTGCTGGATATCGCTAATGATTTATTCATACATAATAAAATTCTCATTTCCATGGTGTTCATGCCCTTGTTGTGTTGAAATGAATGTTTACATAAAACGAAATAAAATGTACATATCCAACTACTGTCTTTTGTTTTCCTTTCTCTATTTTTTTCTAAATAGACCTTTCGTCTATATCTGGAAACCCAAATCTCCTAGATCAAGGGGAGAGTAAAATAGAATCTTCTAAGTATATTCTAAGATAAGTATTTCTAAGAAGTAAGTTCACTGTTCATTAGAGCTTATTCCATTAATACACAGAGGAATAAATTATCCCATCAGTGAATTATTTTTATTACAAATACTTTTTCATAATAAAATATTTACGTTCGTTCACCCTTAACAACAGACATTTGATATATATCTCAGGGTCTTTATCACAAAAGAAAACATTTTGACAGCATTGGAGCTTCTAGAGGAAGTCTCCGAGTGGGATTCCAGTCACTCCAGGTAATATCGTGTCGGATTGTGTCTCTGTGTCCCAATTTTATTTTATGTCTTCTCAATATCAAATCGAGAAAATTAATTATTATTCAAGTTGTGATTTGTATTTCTAGATGACACGAGCTTTCTGAGTGACAAATGTATGGATTTCAAAGACAACAGCATGATTTAAAGCAAAACAAAATCCTCTTCATGTACACACTGCACAACCCTGGCGTGCCAAAAGAGACGTTTTAAATAAGCATGAGGTAAGGAGGAAGTAGAAGTTTCCTAAGCTCGAATCCGGCAATTGCCCTGATTTGACCTCCATTCGTCGCCGCGCACGATGAGTAGGAAATTCCGCTGACACAGTCGAGAGGCGCCGCCCTCAGACCGGGACTTTACACTTTATTATGAATGTTTATTGGGGGGGGGGGGCGGGGACCATTCAGTTTTCCAGCAGGGCTTAAAGAAGAATTTTTTTGAAAAGAATTTATTTGGTGATTATGTTTTTCTCGCAATATTATTCAATTAGAATACAGTATATTTGGTTTTACTCTGTGAATACATACTTTTTCCACGGATTGTAAAAAAAAAAAAAATCATTAAAAAACAAAACACACTACCAAACACAATATAAAACAAGTAAACCCAGTTGCAAAGTAAGCCGTGGAAATTATTCTTACAACATGTCGCGTTACTTACACATTCCAGATCTGAGCTATGCAACTCTGACGTCATAAGAATACCTCAAGATCTCCGCCAGCTCTCTATTGATCCAATGAGGGACGACCATTGCTCTCTTTCATACACGGTTTCCCATTGGTCAGTTTCGCCGTTCTCGCAGCCAATACCGGTGAGGGAGAGGGTATAACATCGACCAATAAGGAGGGGGCGTTCGAGATCAATCTTCAGTAAATGTGTCATTGATATTTACACTTCATGCGCCTCGTCTTGCAATATGTATTTCGTTTTAGAGCAAACATGAGTTTCCATAAGATTGAAATAAATACGTTTTTTATTGTGCAAACATTTAATTGAATATCCTTAGCCGAAGTGGGCTGCCGCCGAGCGAGCTTTGTGAAACAGCAGCAGCGCAGGTCTACAACAAATCGGACGTAATCCACCGAGAGAATAAGATGTTGTCTTAACTATGTATGGAAATTAGCTCGCTCTGGTGTATCAATTAGGGCAGGGGAGTCCGCGTGCTGTTTGGTGAAAGGCTTGGAGCCCAGATTTCCATAACAATGCTCCGTGTTTGATCTGCGGATTACAAGTTAGAGTTGAAACAATTAGAGACAGCCTTCCCCAGAGCGTGGCCAATGTTGTCTGAAAATTGGCGCTCTTTGTGGTAGGGAAAAAGACAAGGTTTTAGGTTTGTTCGAGCCCTCGGTTGCTCAGGGAAGCTTTTTTGTTTTGGACATCTAGCCGAGGATGTGAAGGGGAGGGGAAAGTTTGAAATAAAAGAAAATCTCATCATCTCAGTTTTGACTCTGGAAATAAAAAGGGGTTTCTTAAATGTTACTTTTTCCCCCTTCTTTTCTTTCCCTCTCTTTCAGAAAATAAAGTGACTCTTTGGAGAGAACACGATCTCCATATTTCTCAGAAAAGTTTCTTATGACGTACTTCAGCTCATCAGAAATGGCGCCACTGGGCCGTTTCGGACAGGGGAGTTTCATGTTTATGTTAATCATACACATAATACTAGGACACTTGTTTCTATTCAGGTTCACAAAGTACATTTTTATTTTTAATTTAAAAGTTCAGGAAAGGAAACCGAAATGGACACAACTCTGCGCATAAAGAGCGTGAGATTTCACTATCACCTTTTGCATCTTTGTATGAAGAACAAAGACTTGCGTGACTGTTTCATTCAATAGTAATATTGAGGAAAGCATACTTATATATATAATATATAGTATAAGAGATAGAGATAGAATAATATATATATATTATAATGAATAGATATATAAGGATGGATAAGAATGAGATATAGAGATATAAATATTAAGCATGATGATGGTAAATTGTATGAGATGTAAGAGTAATGGTTAAGGTATATAAGAAATATGATTATAGATATCTGAGTTAATATATTATATACAGTTATATATATATAATGTATATATAGTGTCATAGATATATAATATAATGATAGAGATAGTTAATAATATGATATATATAATAGAGTATATACATACATGCATATCACAACACAGCACGACACATGACTGATATATTATATATCAAAGAGAGAGAGAGAGGAGAGAGAGGCAGACAGAAAAAAGACAATACAACACATACAGCGCACACCACAACCGCACGAGACAGACGAGACATGGAGCACGAGCGAAACCCACAACACACAAGAGGCACTCACGGCATTGAGACAAAACACGCCAACACTACACACACTACACATAATACAACACGTGAAACAGCAGTGCATACAGACACACACAAACAATACTCACACGATCATCTACGCATTCCAACACGTAAGACAACATGACATAATTTATATGTGTGTGTGTGTTTTAATATATCACACACACATGCCTGAAAATACCACCAGCCACACCTCACCACGATACACGGTCATACCGGCACTCACACGTCCGCACACACAGATGACACCACCCATGTGGGTGTGTATGTGGTTTTGTGTGTGTGTGGTGTGTTTAGATAATTAAACTATACCCCAACACACAGTAGCCGTGCACAACGCACGTAAAATGGAACACCTGATCGCATATTTGTGATGTATGGTGTGTTGTGTGTGTGTGGGTATATACTATAATATAATATATGTCTTTAGATAGATGTATGAATAGATAGATAGATGTATGTATGAATATATCTTCATATACTTATAAAGTGTTTGGGCAACATCCACCAAAGTGCAAAGATAGTATGCACAACCATTAGCGAAGATAACACAGGCAGCGCAAAATTCCGATGAAAAATCTTATTAACAACGATATTACTTCAACGAGAAAATACATAATCCAAGTAATATTAAATAAGACTATTAAATAAAATGAAAATTAAGAAGAATGCGATTATCATGTGTTTATGAAATATTGGTTCATGACAGGAAAAAGGATAAAATACTATTCACTCTTACCACGATAAATGTGCAGGGTGTAAATATTTACGTATGTAATCTCTCTCTCTTCTCTATCTATCTATCTATATCTCTGTCTCCCTCTCTGACTGTCTGTCTCTCTGTCTTTCGTTTCTCTCTCTCTCTCTCTCTTTCTCTCTCTCTCTCTCTCTCTCTCTCTCTCTCTTCTCTCTCTCTCTCTCTCTCATTCTCTCTTCTCCTCTCTCTCTCTTCTCTCCCTCTCTCTCCATCTTCTCTCTCTCTCTCTCTCTCCCTCTCGTCTTTCCCTCTCTCTCTCTTCTCTCTCTCTCCTCTCTCTCTCTCTCTTCCTCTCTTTTCTCTCTCCTCTCTCTCCCTCTCTTCCTTCTCTCTCTCTCCCTTCCTCTCTCTCTTCCACTTTCTCTCTTCTCTCTCTTCCTCTCCTTCTCTCCTTCTCTCTTCTCTTTCCTCCTCTCTCTCTCTTCTCTCCCTTCCTCTCTTCCCTTCCTCTCTCTCTCTTCTTTCTCTCTGTCCCCTCTCTCCCTTCCTCTCTATCTCTTCTCTCACTCCCTTCTCTTTCTCCCTTCCTCTCATCTCCTCCTCTCTCTTTCTCCATTACTTCTCTCGTCTTCCCTTCTCTCATTCTCTCTCTCTCCTCTTCTCTTCTTCTCCCATCACCATTCCTCTCTCTCTCTCCTCATCTAATAATATAATATTCTCTCATTCTTCTCTCTCTTCATTCATATATATATATATCTCATATTTGATATATTATAGTTTATCATGACCATATATAATGATATAATAAACATCAAATACGACAAATAATATATATAGACAATTATATAGAGAACAAAAATCTTCTCTCCAAATACCAATACACTCCTCTCATCACATACCACAACTCTCTCAAAATAAGAAATCATCATACTCCTCTCACATACTACCAAACAACAATACAAAAATACAAATCTCTATAAAACTCATCTCTCATCTCTTCTCTCTCTCTCCTCTCTTCTTTCCCCATCCCACCACTCACTTCCTCTCTCCCCTCCTCTTCCTCCCAAAAACACCTCCTTCTCCCTCCCCTCTCTTCTCTCTCTCTCTCTCTCTCTCCCTCTCCTCTCTCTCTCTCCTTCTTCTCGTCTCTTCTCTCCTTCTCTCCTCTCTCTCTCTCTTTTCCTCTCTCTCATTTCTCTCTTCTCTCCTCTCCATCTCTCTCTCCCTCTCTTCTTCCTCTCTCCTCTCTCGTCGTCCTCTTCGCTCTCTCGCTCTTTCTCCTCTATCGCCCTACCGCATCGTCTCTCTCTCTCTCGCCGTCTTTCTCCAATCCCCTCCGCTCTCGTCTTCCTCGGCGCTACTCTGCCGTCACGCTTCCCCATCCCCCTCCTCGCCATCGCTCTTCGTGCGTTCTGCTTCAGCTCTCTCGCTCTCTCTCTCTCTCTATTCTCTCGTTCTCTCTCTCTCTCTCGTCTATATATATATTATATTATATATATATATATTATATAATATATATATATATATTACTACTATACTATATATATATATATATTCACACACATACATATATATATATATTATATATATATATTATTATATCTATATCTATATATGTATATATACTTATGGTATTTAATCATGTATAGTATTATATATTATATAATATATATATATTTATATAATATATAATATATATATATATAATCATACTATATATACATGTATATATATATAATATATATATACTATATATTATATATATATATATATATAATATCATATAAATATATAGTGTATATATATATTAATTATATATTAATATATATATATATTATATATTATATGCATATATATATTAAATATGTATACTATATATACTTATAATATTTCTCATCATCACCCTCACTATAATATTTATATATATATAGGAAATTATTATCTGCATATTATGCCACATGATTAGTTGTTTTATCATTCACACGCCATCACACAGCGAGAGAGAGAGTGAAGAGAGAGGGGTGGGGGGAGGAGAGCAAAAGAGACGTCTGACAGAGAGAGACGAGATAGAGAGAGACAGACAACATGCAAAGTGATGACGACCAGACAGACAGTAGAAAGGGAGGGAGCAGAGGAGAAGAGAGAGAAGAGAGAGAGAGACAGGACAGACAGACAGAGAGAGATGAGAGATGGAGTGGGGGAGGTTTTGAAAAAGAGAGAGAGAGAAGGAGAAAAAATTTAGAAAAGGGAAGATAAGAGAATAAGGGGAAGGAGTACAAAAAAAGAGAATGGAGGGGAGATGAGGGGGGGGGGGGAGATAGTGAGTTGGAAAGAGCAAGGGAAGGTAGAGAGAGACAGACACAACAGATATTTATAGACAGAGTAGAGGAGAGAGGGACAGATAGACAGCCAACACCAACTCCATACTACACGATACGACACAGACAGACAGAGAGAGATTTAGAGAGACGAAGCAGGCAGAGAGAAGGGAGAGAAGAGGGGGGGGGGGAGAGAGAGATAGATACGGAGAAGAGACGGAGAAATAGAGAAGGGAAGAAGACAGTGGAGGAGGGAGAGAGAGAGGAGGGAGAGGATACAGAGAGAGGGAGAGGGAGAGCAGACAGACGAGGGGGGGGGGACGGAGAGAAGATACCAGAGAGAGAGAGAGAGGGAGACAAGAGATAGACAGCACAGACAGACGAGAGCAAAAAAAAAAAAAAGCCTAAACGCCCGCCCACCACCAAGCGCGCCCATCCCCGCCCCAGCGCTCCGCCTCGACGCGGGCCATCCCCGCCTCCCCGCCCTCACGCATTGGAGAGCGAGTGGCATGGCACCTTCGCCCCGACGCGGGCACCCGAAGACGACGGCACCCCGATCAAAAGGCCGACCAGCCCAACGTGTAATTTCCATTGAGCGCAACAAGAGGGAGCAAGACATATTATCTTTCTTCGGGTTGTGAAAAGCGCCGTTTGTGAGGCGAGAGCCGCTGACGACCGGCCTGACTATCGCCTTGTCATAATTACACATGGTCGTAGTAACGGAGGTGGGTGGTGGTAGGGGGGGGGTGGGGTGGGGGGGGGGGGGGGAAGAGGGGTCGTCTCATTCGCACGAGGGGGCTGGAAGGGAAGGAGGAGGGTAGGGAGGGGGGGAGGGTGAGGGGGAATAGGAGGGAGGGAATAGGAGGAAGGGAAAGAGGCAGATTCGCCCGATAACTGTGTCACTCAAAAGAGGAAGTCGGGAGGGGAGGGGAGTAGAGGGGAAGGGAAGGGGAGGGAAGGGAGAGAGGTGGGGACACAAGGGGCGTTTTAAATAGGAGAGGGAAGTAGGGAGCATGAAAAAAGTCCGAAAGGAGGGAAAGAGCGGACGAAATGATGGAGGAGAGTTGCATAAAGGAGAGAGAGCGGGGAGAGTGACAGCGTAGGGCAGACAAAGGAGAGAAAGGGTTAAAGCAGAGATCCAGTGATGACCAGCGGACAAGGGAAGGAAATGGACGCCGTGGAAGCGAAGAGGGAAGAGAGAATCATGATGACGCACGTGGCGGCGATGAGATAAATGGCATAGAGGGCGAGGACGGGAGGAGAGAGGGGGAGGGGAGAAGAGAGGGTGACACAAGGGGGAGGGGGAAGAGGTAGGGGTGGCAGAAAAGGGAGGGAGCGGGGGGGGGGAGGGGGTTTAAGAGGGTGTGACAGAAAGGAGTGAATGAAGGAAGATATGACGAAGTTAAGAGAAAGGGAGAATGGAAAGATAGGACGACACTTTTTAATTAGCTGAGCACAACTTGAAACAATCGCATATCTTTCCTTAAAAAAAAAAAATTACCATTGCTTCACTCCTCACAATTTCGTACAATACTCCTCACAATTTATTTTTTCCCCCTTTCTCTCACATTTCTTTCATCAAAGAACAAAAGATTCTCTCGCGTTTTTAGCATACAAACACGTACAAAATCATACTTCCCTCCTTTAACAGCTCCATCATTTTTTCTCCTCCCTCTCCTCTCTTCTTACTTTACTCTGAAAGCTGGTTCCTTATTATTCGTTTTCCGAGAAGAATGCATTCAGGCGTGAGAGGATAAGCGACTCGATCCTACGCCGGGAATCGAGAGGTAGGATAAGGTAGGAAAGGGTTTCTGTGGAGGTCAGGAAGGCCGGTGACACGCTGGCCAACGGAGACGCATTGCTGGTAACTTGTTTTGGTATGAGGTAGAAAAATATCTACCTAACTATACTAACATAACTGTGATGTATATATATATACTATTATATTATATATATTAAATAATATATATATTATATTATATTTATAATCTATATTTATGTATATTTTATGGTATATATGCTGTATAATAATGTATATATATATATATACTATATAATATATATTTATTTATATTGTATATATATATTATATATATATATATATATGTGTGTGTGCGTGTGTGTGCCGTGTGTGTGTGTGTTTGTTGTGGTGTGTTGTGTGTGTGTCGTGTGTGTGGTGTGTGTGTGTGTGTGTGTGTGTGTGTGTGTGTGTGCTTGTGTGTGTGTGTGTGTGTGTGTGTGTATGTATTTAATATATAATAATATTTATATATATATTAGTATATATATTATATTAATACTCTGTATATATATACTATATAGTATACATATATTATATATATTATATATTATATATAATATATATATATATATATAACATTTGTGTGTGTGTGTGGTGGTGTGTCTGTGTGTAAGATATATTATATGTGTGTTGTGTATGTATACATATTATATATATATTAATATATATTATATATATATATATATATATATATATTATATTATATAATATATATATGTTTATTATATCATATAGTTATGTTATATATATATATATATAATATATATATATATATAATATTATATATATATATATTTATATATATAATAAGTAAAAGCTGACGGTGTACAGGGGAGAGCGAATGAGAAGGGAACGAGTCATTGTTTGGGGATGTGAAGCGAATGAGGCGAGAAACGACCATTATTCGAGTCAGCACAGGGATCTTGAAGGTCGTTGAGTGTACTGGATACATTTGCGTTGGTGGGATGCTGTTACTACACACCTCTTCATTCAAAGTCTGAAAGGAATTACAACAGATATGTATGATATGCAAATCAAACAAGCAATTACAATGTATCAGTTGTTTCAGTAGCAAAAAAAAAAGAAAAAAAAAAAAGAAAAAAAAAAAGTTATGGTATCCCTCCAATTGTATCACGGTGAAGTTTGACTCAATAACGCACAAATCTCAATCATTCTCTGCTCAACATTTTCGTGGAGACTAAAATCTGATATTTATAAACAACTACACCTCACTGACTGACTAGCCACACTTGAAATTTATAATTGATTGTTACAATATAATGCTTATCGTGGTACATTCCTACCTTCTGTGTGCCATGTGTCCCAAAAGTCTTGGTCTCTGTCTAATACTTATTTCCGATTATCTATGTCTTGTTTTGCTATTCATTCTTTTCCGTGTTGATAATGTCCCTTTTTGCTATTTCATTTGCCATCCTGGAAGAATCTGTTCCAATATACTCAGGCATTTTAGGTTCTTTTGCTGTTTTTCCTTTTTGCATGTGCCTCCATGTATTCAGACATATCTTTCACATCACATACCTATTGTATTGTAAATCCGAATGTGTTACTGTATAATGCATCCCACCATGCATTAGTGTACATCCTGGTTCAGGTTATGCGCCGGTCTACCTATTGTATTGTAAATCCGAATGTGTTACTGTATAATGCATCCCACCATGCATTAGTGTAAATCCTTTGTCAAGGTGTATTATCATAGCTGCCAATTATGGTTAAATAACGATGTGCATTTCATTGTAATTTGCTGTTATTACCTTCCATAGATATCTTGTACTGTAAGTGTCTCTGTAATTTGCTGGAACACCTTCTGGTATAGTGTCTTTTTCTGTATTTTTTCGCGGGATGTACTTTCTTGGACCTTTGGGTCATTAATCTATGCTACTGGACTCTAACTCTGTGGACAATGAACCTTCCTTGGTGTATTCGGGTGATACACATCTCTGTAATGCGTATTGGCGTACCTTATACTACTTATACATTCACTAATTAATTCATAAAAAGAATCAACCTGCACTCTATGTGAAAGTTTCATCCAGATTAATGTATATTAGGTGAGTGTCTTTATGCTGTTACCCCTATATGGAGGCTTCGAGCCATTGGTGTCTTCGTGGCTCCCTTAGTAGTACGGTTTGTGTGCCAGTCTGTGCCATAGTGAATCGCGCTGTGATGTCAATGTCCGTGTATCTGGCAGCCCTGACGTAATAAGTGTCGTGGAGTAATATCCTCTCTGATTTAAAGCGTGGTGTGATGTGATTCGTGGAGTCCCCGCTCCTCCGCTTCAACCAACGTCTAAGATGTTTGGGCATCCTCTGTGCGAACTCTCTTGTACTACGGCCTTCGCGAAAGTACCGTAAGGCAGTCACTTGTTACCATGCGGGAAGTTCACCACCAACATGCTTGTGGCTTGTAGAGGATAATCTGCATCTTGTTCCAGAAATGTTACCATCAGAACTCCTGGTAATGTTTACAACTATGTTAGTGCGAGGCCGAGGCAGACGATCTTCGCATCATATACACTCGCGTTAGGCTGAGCGAAGTGTTATGTTTTTTTTTTTTTTTTTTTTGTCTCAAACAAGAGTGCTGTAATGCAATTCTTCCGTGTGACAGTCGCGGACTAAGTTCTCTCTCTCTGCCTCGTTTCCGCCTCGCCTTATGGAAAGGAAACTTGGCAAGAAAATGTGACAGAATGGAAAGGCACACAAGCACGCGGTGTCAGAGCTATGACTGCACATTCGTTAACATCCGCCGAGCGAATCCAGATGTTTTGCGAATTAATAATAGATGTGACTGTTACATCCATAACGATATATATAGATATACATATGTATGTCTGTATGTGTGTATATATATATATATATATATATATATATATATAAATATATATATATATATTATATATATATATATTATATGTATATAATATATGTATATACACACACACTCACACACACACACACACACACACACACACACACACACACACACACACACACACACACACACACACACACACACACACACACACACACACACACACACACACACACACACACACACACACACTACTACCACACACACACACACTAAAACACACACACACACACACACACACACACACACACACACACACACACATTATATATATTATATATTATATATATATATATATATATATTATATATAGTTCAGTATATCAGGACGTATATCATAGCAGAAAAGGGATATAAGACATCAGGGCACAAACTACGACAGGATATATCAGGATCTTCAATAATGAACCAAGGCGTACATTATAACAAAAAGGAAATATGAAAATTATATTAGATTGCAAATAGGTACAGTAAGACATACCAGGGCACTTAACACTAAACATAGGAAACACATCGCATCATATACAGAGCCATAATTCACATCAGGGGGCACCTTAAACCAAATCCACCACCCCATACAGCGCAATTCACATCAGACGACGCACCACAGAACAACAGCACACATAAGGCAGAACAGATCAGGATGAACAGTACATCGAAGTGTTAAATGGAGGAACTAAATGGTTCATCAAAGGACATGCTGTATCGAAATACACTTCTCTGCAATTTTATATAAAGTGCAAGAAACACTAGGCATTATACCAAAATACCAAAATATTCTAAGATATAAACGGAAAATAATTAGATTAACTAGTTACAGTTCACCAGTTGTGTAACAATAAATGTTATATTGTAAGATACCCCGCGGTATCTTAGAATAGATATCAAAAAACACTAGGCATTATACCAAAATACCAAAATATTCTAAGATATAAACGGAAAATAATTAGATTAACTAGTTACAGTTCACCAGTTGTGTAACAATAAATGTTACACTACACTGAATTAACCATAAAAGATACCACTACTTTAAACTCGATATCAGAATATACTGCAACGTTCGCGGTATACTCTGTGACCTAGAAACAGATGCACTAAAACAAGCTATAATTCCACATATGCAATACATTACACATTTATGCAGAATTTCACACGTTACACCGACTGCATCAGACCACTTATTACTTTAGGATGCAGACACTTCAGATACACTTTACATGAGTATGTAATGCGGTAAAAACACCGCTCTAGACGCTATACCAGGGTGCATCGGGACAGCCGCTATACCAGAGTACACCATCATACGTAGCACAAACGTAGCAGAACCCATCATGACACATTGACCGAGATACCAAGGGTCACTCGATGGACATGAATCCTGACATACAATCCTCCAGAGATACCAAGTTATACACTGCTACAGAATGCACTACAGTATACGTTCCACTGACATACACCGCGGTGCACATCATACCAGAATACGCCAGGACAATAGCGGCGGGAGGAATACATGCAGGGAACATCTATCATTCCGACAATCAGCATATTGTCCGCGGCAAGGGCGCGCAGTGTTAGCTGATCATATGGTCCACACGCCCACCCGGACGGCGAGGGGCGCTCCGGCTCCCCGCCTCTCCGCCGAGCCACGCCCTTGCGACGCCCCTTCGAAAACCCTCGAGAGAGAATCGGGAGGGCATTAGGCAGCGCATTCGTACCCTAGAGGGCTGGATCCCTCGCCCTCAGCTGCCCCAACACCATCGCCGTGGAGTCCCTCTTCTCCGCGGGGCCGCAGGCGAGTCGCGGCGCCCCCGGGCCTCCGTTTCCCCCGGGATGCTGGGCGACGGCGGGCCGCCATAGGGCCCAATCTCCCCTGGCGAGCGGCGCGGCGGCTTAGGGCCCCCTGGCAGCCAATCCGGAGTCCAGGGCGGCGTTTTCGTTCCAATGGGTCTTTTGAGAGATTCCTCTATCCCAGCCAACTTCTTCTGCCTGATCGGTAATGACAAGATAGCGCGAACAAGAAATAGATAAATGAAATTGGAACATCAATGGGGGAGAGAGGGGAGTGAAGGAGAAAGAAGAGGGGAGGAGGAAGAGGGATAAGGAGGGGCGATAGGACGAGGAGGAGGAGGAGGAGGAGGACCGCTCGAGGGAAAGAAGGGCGAGAGGAGAGAAGACGCAGAGGTCAAGAAGGAGAAAAAAGACGGCGGGGGATAGAAACGCTAAAGATATATCCAAAAAAGAGAGAAAAGAAAAAGTCGACGATAATTCAGAGGATTCGAGCAGCGGAGGTAAAGAAAGACGGCCATAATTTTCATGAGGACGATGGTAATGATGGCAAGCGATGCATGATAAATGGGGGAGAAGGGAGAATGGGGAGGGGGGGGATACAAGGAAGGGAGGACAAAGGAAGGAAACAAACGCATCTCGAGTCGAAGGAACGGACGATGAAGGATGTTGGAGGGGTGGTGGGGGAGGGAGTGGTGGGGGAGGTGGAGGGGAGGGGGGAGTGGGGAGGAGGGAGTGTGGGGAGGAGGGGGGGTGGGGGAGGTGAGGGGTGGAAGGGAGGGGGGATGGTGGAAGGTGGAGGGAGGGGGGAGTGGTGGGGGATGTGGAGGGGAGGGGGGAGTGGAAAGGGAGGAGGGAGTGTTGGGGGAGGTGAAGGGGGGAGTGGTGGGGAGGGAGTGATGGGGAGGAGGAGGGGAGGGGGGAGTGGTGGGGGAGGTGGAGGGGAGGGGGAGTGATGGGGGGTGAAGGAGAGAAAGGGGGTGGAGGGGAGTAAGGAGGTGTAGGAAGGAGGGAATGCTGGGGGAGGTGGAGGAGAGGAAGGAGTGTTGGGGACGTGGAGGGGAGAAAGGGGGTGGAAGGGAGGAGGGAGTGGTGGGGAGGTGGAGAAGAGGAGGAGTGTTGGGGAAGGTTGAGGAGAAGGAAGATGACAAAAGGGAGGAAAATATACAAGCCAACATTAGCGAAATTATGGGACGTAAACTGAAACTTACTTTTTTCATGATTCCTATCAGGGGATTGATAGAAAGGAAAAGAGAGAGAGAGAGAGAAACAGAATAGAAACAGACAGATAGAGAAAAAGAGATAGACAGACAGAGAAAGAGAGATAGACAGACAGAGAAAGAGAGATAGACAGACAGAGAAAGAGAGATAGACAGACAGAGAAAGAGAGACAGACAGACAGACAGAGATTCTGATCCACGGGACACAACCTTATAAAATCACTCCACCTCTTTCTTTATCACTTCTGCGTAACTATTAAACGAAAAAATCCGAAAGATAGATCCTAATTCACCAAACTAAAACATCCACTAAAAAAGAAAACACACACACGAAGACACAAAAAAGAAAAAAAGAAAAAAAATATCCTTCTGGCGCCGGGAAACAGCCTCTCACCGAAGAACTTGTTGCAGTTTGGTCGGAAGCGAAACCCCGGATCCGAAACAAAAGACGATCGCACGAAAAAAAAAAAAAAAAAAAAAAAAACAGATAAGCGCTATGACAACGATGCAAGAACTTGGGCGGAAGGAGAGCAATTTCTGTAATGTAACGGCCAATACATTGATTGATAAAAGTACATCCGGGAACCCAAAACATTTTTTAAGAAAAGGTTGGATCAGGAGAAAAGGGGGATATGCTGCTGTCATCATTCTGTTGGGATTCAGTGCCGTGGCGTAGGAAAAGGGATCCTCTTGTCTTTCTCGTGTAACTATTCAATTTCACGTGGATACCATTTTACTTGGTGATGTTACAGTTCTTCGATTAAATCTATATAAGAAAATATCGCCTACTGATCAAAGAAAACAGCTGTACTAGATATACATGTTCACAGACAGGAACAAACAAACCAAAACATATTCCTGGGTGTGTTTTTTTTTTTTCACAAGGTATATCAAAAGCATAAATCGCTCTCTCTCTCTCTCTCTCCTCTACCTATTCCGTCCTCTCTCTCTTTTCCTTTGTATCAATCCTCTTTCTTCTTTCTCTCTCTCTCTCTCTCTCCCTCACTCACTCGCTCACTATCTCTCTATCTCTATCTCTCTATCTATCTATTTATCTCTCCTCTCACTCACTCACTCTCTCTCCTCTCCCCCTCTCTCTCTCTCCTCTCTCTCTCTCTCTCTCTCTCTCTCTCTCTCTCTCTCTCTCTCTCTCTCTCTTCTCTCTCTCTCTCTCTCACACACACACACACACACACACACACACACACACACACACACACACACACACACACACACACACACACGCACACACACACACACACACTCTCACTCACTCTCACTCTCACTCACTCACTCTCACTCTCACTCTCACTCACTCTCACTCACTCTCATTCTCACTCACTCTCATTCTCACTCACTCTCACTCTCACTCTCACTCACTCACTATCACTCTCACTCAGCTCTCACTCTCTACTCTACTCCCTCTCACTCTCACTCTCACCCTCACTCCCACCCTCACTCTCACTCTCTCTGTATTGTACCATACCATTGGAGGGTCTTTCTGGTCCTCTGGGGGAAGGTACTTCTCAAATGCTCTGTCGCTGTTGTTGACATCATTATAACTATTGATCTGATTATAATCATTACCATTAGTGTTAATGTATGTGTTAGTATTAGTATCATTACTACTTTTATCAATATTATCGTTATTGTTATTAGAAGTCGTATGAAGTCGTATGGTTACTGTCACTATCAATATCATTATGATTTCTATCAGTGTCATCTTTATTATCAATAGTATCGATATTATTATCATCATTATCAGTTTCTCATTTGTACCTTCATCAATGCTACCATTTTCATCCTCGTAAAGAGTAACATTACCATTACTAATTTAGTAATCAATTATCATTTAGTAATCAATAATCCCACTGATACTTTATATCATAATTGTCCTCACATTTCATTATGCTTTGATAATGACATTTACATCACATCTGTCACTGCGCGTCATATGCTGTCATCAGAACCACAGACTATGCTGCACGACGCTTTAATGAAAGGAAATTATTCTAATTCATGACAATGGTTTGCTTATGATTATGACTACGATGTCCTCTCCCAAAATGATTGCCTCGATAATGAGTGCATGGCAATCAGCAGCGACTGATGGATGTTTCATTGTCAATGCTAATCATTTACAGAGAAAATCAAGATGTAAATGATATTTTCGTCTGTGTGAGAATTGGCTGTTAAGCTTTGGGCGAGAGTCTTCCGAATTCATATTGAGGTTGTCTTAGATGGAGGCCATAGAGGTCTGTCAAAACATTTCTGTCTATCTATTAATAATCATTCTAAATCAACATTCATAAATCAACCTGCATATCTCTCTTTCTCTCTCTCTATATATATACATATGCACATATGCATATATATATATATATATATATATATATATATATATATATATATATATATATATATATATATATATATATATATATATATATATATATATATACGTAGAATGATATAGATATAGAAAGTGTTGCGGGTTGGGTCCTGCTGTTGTGAGTTCCTGAAGGGCCATGAGTCTCACGCCCACTCACTCACCCACTCTATTTATCTATCTATATCTCTCTTTCTCTCTGTCTTTCTCTGTCTCTCTCTCTATATATATTATATCTTTCTCTCTCTCTCTCTCTATCTATCTATCTGTTTGTATGTCAATCGATATATCTGTCCATACTTCTCTCTCTCTCTCTCTCTCTCTCTATCTATCTATCTATCTATCTATCTATCTATCTATCTATCTATCTATCTGCTATCTATCTCTCTATCTCTTTCTTTCTTTCTCT
>NW_020868637.1:713886-728886 GCF_003789085.1 Penaeus vannamei | reverse complement strand
TGAACTATAAAACTATTAAGGCACAAAAAAACGTAAAGTAACTCCTTGGTTTAACAAAATCTATTCATAGTACAAGAACAAATCATGTTCTACATCTCAAAACACAAAATCATTAAGTGGGATGGTACTCTCCTAATTAAGCAAGGCCTAGGCAAAATCTGTATCTCCTCCTCGATGGATTCCTCCGTCTGCACCTTCAGGTCGTCCTCCACTCTCCCAGGCTCCTGTCCCTCCTCACCCGGTGATACAACCGGAGAACCCTGGTAGTCAGTTTCTCCTTCGGATGTTGCTACATCATTCTTTTAGTGTCCATGCAATGAGACCACCCTACTAGGACCCCAGGTATAGCGAGCATTGTGGTAGTACTCGGACATGTTTAAATGGACCACACACACCCCTTTCCTCACTCTCTACAATGTTAAAGGGTCCTTCCCAAGGGCGCTTTGAAGCTTTGGTGGAAGGCACTTTTTCTTCTTGGGTTGTACAGTCATACTATCTCCCACGAAGCACAGCGTTCCAAACATAGTGACGCTGCATAGTCTGCAAATTTCAGGTGATCCCTCTCTTGGTGCTGTACTTCGAGCTGCCTTTGCATGACGATAGTGTATTCAGTATTTTCAGCAAGCAGTTCCTCATGAGGAATGCGTCCAGTCACCACATCCATGGGTAGTCTCAGTTCCCTCCCAAGCATCAGCCTTGCAGGGGTTTAAGTAGTAGTTACATGCTCTGCAGAACGAGAACGATGCCATTAACAAGAGAGGAAGCTTGCGGCCCCACTCTGTCTGTCCTACATGATAATTAGCCAGTTCCTGCACAATGGTACGGTTGAACCGCCCACCATTCCATCTGACTAGCTGCATGTCTTCTGGATCCCCATCAGCCTTCAGCACTCCTGAGACACTAAGGACTCGGACTCCTTTCCTTGAATGCATCTCACTAGGCACTCCGGATCGAGCAATGAACTGCCCCACCAGGACATCAGCCAGTGTCGTTGCTTCGTGATTAGGAAAGTCAAAAGCTGGCTGTTTTATAAAATAATCCATAGCAACTAAAATAAAACAGTTCCAAACTCAGTTACTGGAAATGGGCCAGTTATATATATTGATTTTTTTTTTTCAAGGATGCTTTTACTTGATAGATCTGAAGAGACACTTTCCTTTTTTCTGGCAAGTCCCTTCTTTACATTGAATATTGTACAAGTTCTGCACCATTCTTGCACATTCCGATGCAAAGCAAACCAATAGAATCTCTTCAACAACCGACTCTGGGTCTTCCTGATTCCTAGGTGGCTCCTTGCGACATTATCATGCACCTCCTGAATCAGCCTTGCTCGCATTTCCCAGGAACAACCATCTGCCAGAACTTAACCTATCCATTTGTCTTCCTCCACTTCTGACACAGAATGCCATCCTCCATTTTGAGACCGTCCCAGTCATGCCAGAAAGTCTCGGTTGTAGGACTCATCAGTACTACTTGTTCCCATCCTGGTCGGTCCTGGTTTGCTTCCATCCACCTAATCACTGGGCCGATATCTGGATCTTATATTTGAGCCTCTCTCAGTTGTCGATTATCAATATCCTCTCTAACTTGTCCTCTTGTAAGTTTCAACTGGTTTCTTCCTGCTATAATGTTGGCAATCCATTTCAGCATTAATATGGGTTCGGACTGTTAGATGTTCCACTGCGTACTCATGATGATACAACTTTCCAGTCCATCTTGCTAATTGTCCTCAAGGGTTTTCAGGGTCTTCAACTAACTAAGAGCAGGATGATCTGTTTAAACAGTAAGCCTGGCACCATACTATGGCCAGTAACTCCTACATCACAGTAGTTATGCTCGGCTTTATTAAACTTACTACTGTAATAGGCCACTACATACTCACGACCGTCCTTCTCCTGAGAGTGTACTGACCCTATCCCCTCAGCACTGGTATCGCAGTCTAAAGCATATAAGATGCTTTGTTCAGGTTAAGACAGAACTAGTGCTTCCTAGTCAGTGCCTCCTACAGTTGGTCAAAATCTCTCTAGCATTCTGGGCTCCACTTAAACTATTCTTTTACCACAAAGCTGATGGAGAGGTATGGCAATGCAGGCAAAGGTCTTCACGGATCTATGGTATCAAGTGTAGAATCCAAGGAAGCTTCACACATTCTTGTTTTTTTTTTTTCAATTCTGGCCATGTCCTCACAGCAGCCACTTTTTCAGGGTCAGTCTTCACCCTTTCACTGCTTACCACATGTCCAACACTTTTTGGGGTTCAATTTTAGGTTAACCTTCCTAAATCGATGGAATACTTCGTCGATCCTTTCCAACTCTTCTTCAAATGTCCTCCCACACATTATGTCTTGTAGACAGACAATAGCAGTTTTCCAATGCAAGACATCAAGCACTCACTCCATGAGACTTAAGTAGGTAGCAGGAGCATTACACAAGCCAAACAGCACGAACGGTTGGCTGGTGCCTCATGGCTGTGAGTCAGAACAATCGAGGTAAAGTGCAGCCTATGTTGATTACATAACCGGATTTACAGCTGATAGTGACGTTTGTGCCTACCAGTAGAGCAGGTGGCGTCGGCACAGAGCAAATGTAGCCATAACTTGACCTGTGCAAGGCTTATTTAAAGATGCATGTCGATCAGCAGTTGTGGCTGTTTCAGACGGTAATGGTGCAGAATTGATGGTATTGTCTGACACGCCTTAGATCCAGCCTCAACATCACGCTGATAATTATGAAGGCCGTCGTTAAAGATATTTTCATTCAGTGACCAGAGATTGCATGTGTAGTGTTGCCATATGTCAACAACTTGCTGGTCAACGAGGATTTGGTCAGTGTAAACCAGGTGGCTGCACATTTTGCTGCTTTTGGTTTGGAATGCAAACAGCTAGACAAAGCAGTCGACGGAGCGAGGTTGCTGGGACCACGTGTGCAGGGTACTCTTAGCAACACTGTTGAAGAACCATTGAACCGAGTGACATGCAGTATTTGCATTGTGTTGAAGGCTCATCACACATTCGCCCGTTTACGGAAAGCTCCGACCGGTGGCGGTATGGCTGAAGCGCCGTGCAAATGAGATGACGCGTGGTTGGAATGACGTCACTAATGACACTGTTTTGACAAAACAGATGAAGTTTGTGGCAGAGCATGGGGGATCCGTGTCATGGTGTCTGGTGCGTGCACGGAGATCTGGCCACTGTGTGGTCCGATGTTAGTTCTTTGGCTGAAGGTTTTGCTTTGGAGACGATGTAGGGTAACGATATTGAAGATGCATGCTGGGTGTGGCAGGACAATACTCTGCACATCAATATGGCAGAATTGGATGCTGCTATCCCGGGCGTTAATCTGGCTATCACGTGGAACATGAAGACTGCTGAGCTGAGGACATGTGTTATGATTTTTCCCGCATATACCCTGTGGTATACGCCATTATGTGTGCCATGCCACTGGCATGCTCATTTACAGTTGCTAACTAGTCCTAAATTGCCGAATAGTTAGTTTCGGATGGGATGGGCGAAGGTGTCGGCAACTGTCTGTGAAAGACTGAGAGTTGTCTGGTCGCCCTCGTGCTGTTTGGTAGTACTTCCGTAGCTTCACCTTTCATGAACCTTTTCACATTAAAGAAGCAAGCTGACAGAAGCTTTTATTTACACCACAATAACACTAAATCCCACTGAGAGCATAGTACTTGTCCCTATGCTGTGTGTTTGACCCATTTTTTTTCTTTGCATACATTGCTTACCCATTACCTATTCCATACATTGTCTATCATCCACTTACGGTACTTACTGTTTGTGTTGTGTCTGACCTTATCAGATCCCGATTTTCTCTACGACTCCTTGGCTCTGGAACATTAAATCTTTTTTTTCTAGGCCGATGGAGCCCTAATTTGCAATTTTATATATCCATGACTAATGGTTGATGATATGGTCTGCTGTGCTCTTCAGGTAGGAATCCACCTTGACAGTCTTATACTTCCCTTTTTCTCTTATACTGATCCTCCTATCTAGTATCCTTTGATATTTTTTTCCACGTGGCTCATTAGTGTCCTTCTCCTAAAGTCCCTCAACCCTGAAGGATCTTTTTAATAAATATTGGTTATATTATGCGTCTACCACATTCCATTCTTTGCTTACTATCTGTACTGTAAATAAGAAGACAGAGCAAAGTAACTATGCACCGCCCTTGGCTTTTACAGATCCCTATTACGAGTTTGTCACATCCATTTGATTTATTATTCTTGGTGTTTGCAATAGCATTCTTGACTCTTTCAGCAGCAGCTGGAATATTAGGCGTTTTTTTCCAAAATTCTTCAGATATTATTGTCTGCTTTGTCCCTTAACATGAAATGAGTAATCTTAGGAAGAATTTGGCCCGGTGTTGAAGGAATGTTTTTTTTTTTTTTTTTAATTATCGTTTCCATTCCTGTTTTATGCTGCTTATCTTATATTCCTCCACCATCTTAATTAGTTGTTCAGGCCCTAAGAATCCTCTAAGTCCTCTCTATTCTATCTGTTTCTTTTTCTATTCTACATTTCTTTCCCTACAAGCCTTTATATTTTGTTTTTTAACTGCAGTTACCGAATTTCCCTTTCTGGCAGTCATCTTTTGGTTTTCTTGTTCTTTCCTGAAACATTAGTTGGAATGCTATTGCCTTTCCTTCGCTAGTAGTTCCTCCATTCACTTCTCTTCCTTGTGCCTTTCCTCACCAACGAAATTCCTCTTCCTGAATGCTGCTTGTAGTTTCCTTGGATATCCTCCAGCCCTCTTTCACCCTTTTACTGAGTTTTGCGCCTTTTCTTCAAACCTTCCTTGATTTTCTGTTTTATTTCCATTTCAATACGATACGACTAGCATCTGGAGGTCATGAGGAAAGCGACTTTTCTTGCTTAGCATGAAATCAGTTTGACACTTCTGATGTTTTGTCTTATGATTATATGCGCAACATATGTTGGTATGTGATTCTTAATGTCGGTTCAAACGTTCATTGAAGCCATGTTGCTTCTTCTAGAAAGGTGCACCTTGAGTTTCCCTTATATTTAACTTTCGACAATAATGAAACAGTACACCCTTTGTGTTGTAGTCTTAACACGGCCATTCAGGTTCCCTATGATGATCTTGTCACGCCGGAAGTTCATTCATATTCCTTACAGTGTTGTTCGTGTCCGTAGTACATAGTCCCGTGTAAAAAAAAAAATGAATGAACTGATTGTTGACATCATTATCTTGTTTATTGTCAGTATCAGTATCTTTATTATCATAGTCTTTATCATCCTTGTTGGCTGCCGTTACCATTAGTATGAGCATTATCGTTATCATTATCACAGTCCTTGATTCCATTATTAATTTAATGATAATTAGTATTGATACTGATATCATTTCCTATTCATAGTTCAATTACTGCTTGCATTGTCGTTATTATCACCACCACTATCATCATCATTGTTGTTGTACTTATAATCACTATTATCATTACGATTATATTTTTAACCAATAGTGTTCCTGTTGTTGCTGTTATCTCTATCATTATCGTTGATGTTCATATTAATAGCATTGTCATTATCATAGAAAGATAGCAATAGTACTTGTAGTAGTGGTAGTGGTGGTGGTGTGGGTGGTAGTAGTGATAGTAATGACATTATTATTATTGTCAGCAACATGAGTAATCGTAATAAGGGCACATATATTACCATTATCATCATATCTATCGTCAGTATTGCAATATCATCTCTACAGTTATCATTATCATTGTCACTGCAACTTAAACCATTATGGTCATTGATAATATTATCTGTATTACTGCCGCTAATTCTAGCATTTTCTTCATTGCTGTCATAATCACTATTTTTTCTATATAACTGGTATTATTACTTTTGTGGTTGTAACTATTACTAGGCATATTGTCAAGATTATCTTTTACTATCTTGCCATTATTACAATTATCGGTTTTGTTATAATCATTAGTATTATGATTATCACTTTTATTCATTATAATTAGTATGGTTTTACCTCATGTTTAGGTAGTGTTCTTATTTCACTATATATTTTCACCATAATCTATACTCTATTATTGTCATCATCGTTGTTATTAGTAATAGTGTTATTCCTATTCTTGCTAATTTCATAATCACTATCATTTTGATGTCACCGCTTTATGCATAATGGCATTATTGTTGTTGTTGATTTCATCGTAATTTCTAATGTTATTATCATGATTAAATAACCTGTTTCACCGACGTTATTTCACCGTTGTCTTTGTCATTGACAGTCATATCAAAATTACCTTATCACTACTGATATCAATCTTCTTTTTATATCATTTATCGTCATTTTCACTCTATTATCCTCTGTATCATTATCACTGTAGGTAGCATTAACATCACCATTATTGCTGATATTGTTATTGTTATCCACGTAATTTTTTATATTTTTTTATATCACCTGTTTTACCTTTCATAAGTAAGTTGATACGAACGTGATTATATTATGATATTTTAAGCCAGAGTGAATTAGATTATTCAATACTGACTTGAATTAGATTACATATGTCACATGATTATATTATGGTACATTCATAACGAGAATCTACGTATTCTAGCGTCTGTCTAATTTTCGCTCTCCCTCTTCCTCTTATTCTTTTAATTGCCTGTATGTTGTTTCTTTCAGTTATCGATTCTCTCTTCGCCTCTCCAGTGTATTTGAATCCCTTTCTTTACCTGATAGCGCCCTTTTCAGTTCTGTTTTGTGTGGGTGTGGGTGCGTGTTTGTGTGTGTGTGTGCGCGCGCGTGTCCGTGTGTATGTATTTGCCAGTTGGTAAGTACGGTACTTTTCGACGAGATCTCGGGTGTACACGAAAAAAAATGAAGTGCGCTGTATGCAACGGATACGGTACACTTTACGAGTGCACATCCTGAAGCTTTTCATTTAACAAAATGTTTGAAAGTCCTTTAAACTATTAGTAATTCCCTCGTTCCATACCGATGTTACATAATCATTTTGATCGTTGACTACCGTAAATCACTCAAATGTGCAACCAGAAACTCTCGTGTGTGCATCTGCTGTACTTTCCATACTGGTGTATGTGTGTCTGTATGAGCGTGTTTTTGTGTGTGTGTATTTGTATCTTTTATATAAATAGCCTAATCATTTACAGCATCCAAAGTATCCCCCACTCACTCCTATATAATTTATATCTTTACATTTTAGTTTACCCTTAATATTTCGTTTTCTAAATACGATTGTCATAGAAGAAAACAGAAATCTTATAGCGGGGACTATATTGTTTTCTAAATTATCACAATGTGGACCGTTTTCTATGAATGTATAACCTATGCAGCTCAGTTTTAGCATTAAAAGATGGAACACTAATTTAGTTTGTATTATTTATGGATATAACTCGAATGTTATCACCTGAGTTATAAAAGGTCATAGCACTTTAAAAGCTTGTGTGTGTGTGTGTGTGTGTGTGTGTGTGTGTGTGTGTGTGTGTGTGTGTGTGTGTGTGTGTGTGTGTGTGTGTGTGTGTGTGTGTGTGTGTGTGTGTGTGTGTGTGTGTGTGTGCATATATATATATATATATATATATATATATATATATATATATATATATATAGAGAGAGAGAGAGAGATATATATATATGTTCATATGTATATATCATATGTGTGTATATATACGCATATATATACACGCACACACACACACACACACACACACACACACACACACACACACACACACACACACATATATATATATATATATATATATATATATATATATATATATATATATATATATATATTTACATATACATATATGTATGTATATGTATATATCTATATGTGTGTATATATACGCATATATATACACGCACACACACACACACACACACACACACACACACACACACACACACACACACACACACACACACACACATATATATATATATATAATATATATATATATATATATATATATATATATATATATATATATATATGTATGTATATATATATATATATATATATATATATATATATATATATATATATATATATATATGTGTGTGTGTGTGTGTGTGTGTGTGTGTGTTGTGTGTGTGTGTGTGTGTGTGTGTGTGTGTGTGTGTGTGTGTTGTGTGTGTGTGTGTGTGTGTGTGTGTGTGTGTGTGTGTGTGTGTTGTGTGTGTGTGTGTGTGTGTTGTGTGTGTGTGTGTGTGTTCAGTAGGATTTAATTTAGTTGTCACCCGTAGGGAAATAAAATGCATTCGGTTTAAACAATATTACATTTGGTATATAGAGTATGAGACATACTTTTTTTAATATCATTGTTATTGAGGACAATTATATCTCTCACTCTTCCCCACGATGCAGGGAAGACACAGTTACTAGAGGAAAGAGATCGAACAGGGAATAGGAGACGGTGTGTATCTATCTGCCATTGCTACCGGTGTTGGTTGGTTCAGGTAACGGCTTAACTGATCCAACTTGGTTCCATGGACATAGAATACAATGACATGGATTGCTTAAAGCTACAAGCACATAGATAACAACGGCATGTATTTGTAATTCTATACAAACATGGAAGAAGTGCGTGGTGCAATGGACGAGATCGAGTGAAGAGGAAAGAAGACAAATATTCCAATAGGAGTTGCTTGGTTTAGCTGGTCGTCTGCGCAAGATGACCGCGGGCAGCAGACAAAGGTTAGAACTGACACTATATTCAGGGGATAGTTATCCATGTCAGTAAAGGTTTTCCTGTATCATATTTTTCTTCATGAACAAAGTAGAAAGAAATTGTAATAAAAAAAGATATCAGAATAGCATCGTACTGATGATTCGAACCTGCTTATGCGTACGAGATCCTGACCGACGACGATGACGAAGCTCGGCGGCCGCTGCGATGTCGGTGAAGTCGGGTGCGGCGAATTCGCGCGGTCCGGTGAACCTGACTGAACGGCGGTCACTCCGCGTTGCTACGGTAGAAAATTAAATCGAATGCCTTCATATACTCTCACTGTTATCCTTACTCTAAAGAGGCCGTATATGAATGATACCAAAACTAAACGCCTGACATCACGATGGAACAGAACTAAGCCACAATTCACACTCTTACCAAGCACACAGACCACCCCCTCATTGCTATATACAGGTACAGTAACATCATACACCGATTGCAATCACACTACAATGCCAGATTATGGTCCTGTAAAACTCGAAAGACTTTGGGGCAATTTCTTTGGGCCACTTCCTTCAAGATGGAGTCACCGGAGAGAGACACTACAGCTTTCTCTGAGACAGAGTGGAAGAGGTGCAGCGAGAAGGCTTGCGTGCTGGAGAGGAACGCCCGCCCCAGCCCCTCGCCCTCCCTGAAGATGCTCTCCAGCTGGTCCTTCCTGTACCCGTAGTGGATGGGGTAGAAGTAGGACTTGGGGAAAATCGTGACGTCGTTGCAGTGCTCGGCCTCGTCGGGATGGGCGGAGGAGGGGGTGGTGACGTTCTTGGGGCAGCTCTGGTGTAGGATGCGTGTGAAGAGGACGGGCCCGATGCTGCAACAGTCGTGGGGTTTGAAGGAGTCGGGGATGGAGCGCACTACATCCTGCGAGGAACCCATCCAAGAGAAAGGTATTGATAAAAGAAAAATAAGAATGGGATACATGAAAAACGTAGGCGGGTTTCCATTAATTACGGTGACATGGATATACTCATGGGAAAAAAATAGGACGATACAAATGCCTTTCTGAAAAGGATTCGATCTTACACTCTCCTGGTGACACCTCCAGCAAACAGAACCAAATTATCGACCTTGCGATTGACCTGAAAGGATTGCCACGCCAGGACGTACACAAGCTTCATGGGTATTATATATATATGATGGTGAGGTATTCCAGACAATCCTTGCGGGCATTCACCGGAAGTGACGTACAAATCCAAATATAAGGTCAGGTTACCGAGTTAGTTTGTATGCGTATAATATACAAAATATAAAAATATAATATAATATAATATAAATATAATATAATATAATATAATATAATATATAATATAGTATAATATAAAAAATGTAAATGCCCTTCGCGACAAAGACCAGGACTCATTCTTTCTAGCACCCAGAAGGAGCAGAACTAAACCACCCGACCACATGTATACTTATGTTCACACACACACACACACACACAAACATATACGCGCACACACATACACACACAAACATATACGCGACACACACACGCGCACACACACACACATATACGCGCACACACATACACACACACAAGCGCACACACATAGCGCACACATAGCACAGTGGTAGAGCTGGGACAGAACTTGGCCAAACAAGCCACTGGGAATAGTGTGATAGGGAAGTTTAATAGACCATATTCGCGTTCGTGCATGTGTGCGTTGAGTCACGGTAGTCCCGGATGTTACCTGGAGAGAATATGTCCAAGTCCTTACATTCATAACATCCAAGCATACACTCACACACAAACACACGGGAAACACACACACACACACACACACACACACACACACACACACACACACACGCACACGGTATATGCATCCCTATCACATACGTTAATGCAATAACCCAACACGCACGTGCACAATAATCATCTTCCACATACGACTCCACCAAGAACACAACCGCAGGAAAGCAGTGAAATGTCTTTCAATAAAACAAATCACCCAACGTCTTCAAAATCAATCACCTGGAGGATCGGATGGCCGGGAACGAAGCTCACAACTGCGGTGTTGATAAGAAGCGTATCGTCCACTCGACCTAGCCAGTTGTTCAGGCTGGGCAAAGGGCGCAGCGTTATGGCGTCGAGGTCCACGTAAGTTCCCCCAAAACGGCGCAGCAATTCCGCCCTCGTCGCGTCGCCCACCTCGGCGAACGTGCGGCCTGGAGAAGGAAGAACGGAAAGCGCATTTATATCTCCGTTCTTATGTATGTATCTGTTGGTTAACGTATCATTTCTGTTCTTTGTCTTCTTTTGCGGATCATTGTTCGGTGATTTTTTTGCATAAACTGCTGAACGTGTGTGTGTGTGTGTGTGTGTGTGTGTGTATCTGTCTGTCTGTCTTCGAAGGCAACGGCAGGATAAGGAGCACCACACACGGACGCAAAATATCCACAGCAGCGAACGACATGGAAAAGACACAGAGAAGAAACATATGACTATATGGTTCCACTCAGCGGCAGAAAGGAAACCTCTACATACATGTGATCCTGTACAGTGCTGAGAAAGACGGCATGGGACAGAGAAAACTACAACAAAAATATATAGAAATGGACAAGATAGTGGTAGCAGAGACTATACCAAATGAGACACAGTATACACAAGAGCCGCCTATATTTTAGTGAGCTTCTTTGCAACAGCGCTAGTCATCTTAAGTGTTCAACCCTTGGCTGTTGGTTTTACTTCCTTACCCTTGCAACCGTAGAAACATCCCTGCTTTTGGCTCTGTTTGAGTTTATAATATGTGACTCGATTTTCTGCATGTTGGTAAGTAGACTAATACAATATGTAGCTCCAAAGAGGTGAAGCAAATCCCACAAAAGAATTATTTGGGTTGTACCGTGACGTTGGCATCAGTGTGTAGTGAAAGGGATGACGAAGGCGTAGAAGACACGCAGTAAAGGAATGTTAAAGGTTGGCTCAGCAGACAGCAATGAGGTACAGCATCAGATGACAGGCAGCAATAAACAATTAGATTCAGAAGTAAATTACCTTCGGCAGTACAAAAGACAGAACTCCAAGTTCAAGCATATTTGGAGGTATGATTCTTCCTCCAAGCTTGCAGTGGATTTCACAGCTTTAGTGTAAATATGAGAGACCTCTCTACACTTATCTACTGCTCTTACTACCCAATGAAGTAAAGGAGCCACAGCGTTGTCTGCTATTATTATGTGGCCACCAACAAGCCTAGTTGACCACCCTTCAAGTCAGTGCCAGAATTCCTTCACGTCAGGATGCACTGCTTGGTGAACACAGGTCACGGGATTGACACCGCTTGGCCTCGATCCCTGGCCAGTGCTCTGAAGAATCAGGACACGCCAAACCTCTTCCCTGTGCAAACATCCTGTAACCATCTCGTCAGCGGGTATCGCCCCATCACGGTTTCTCAAAACTCGACCAGATCCTCTCGACTCTCTTTAATACAGGGATAAAATGTAAAGTTTTCCTGGTCACCCGCTAGTTTAATGTAGGTCCTCATACCTTCCCAGGAGGACAATGTGTATGTTTGTCTACATATAAAGAAATTGGGAAATATGATACAAATATGAATATAAAATATTGATGAAAACATGAAAAAATCTCCAATTAGCCGCTTCCTTATCATCTAGCTGCTTGTTCCACCACCTGAGGCTCACCTTCACTGAACATCCACTGGCGGGTCTGGTGCCACGCCCGGAGGTTCGCATCCTCAAACACTTGGTCCAAATCCAGCGCAGCCGCACATTAGCCAGACCTTGTAGCACCTGTCAGTGGGGACTACTGATTCATTTCCATCTATTGAAACGTCTAGACTGCAATTCATTAAAATATATATTCAATTACCTTGGAAAAGAATTACAATGAAAGAAATGAATGGTTAAGAGGAAGCCGAAGATCAAATAAAACGAACACTTTATTGTGCAAATGTAGACAATGCATAAACGAGAGTGCAACAGGAACAACGAAGGGAAGGGCAAGAAAATACACGAATATGCCCATTCGTGTGTTTTCTTGCCCTTCCCTCCGTTGTTCCTGTTGCAATCTGTTCATCATGAATTCCACACATAAAACGAGGGTGAATTCCATCGTAAACCATACCCTGTTATTACACCGGTCCCTTTTTCCTACGTGGAACATGACCTTGACCGGTATAGACCTACCTTGAGAAGTGGGTGATCTTGGTCAGGGTCAGGGGCGGTCAGGAGCACGAGGACCGGCCGGTGTGGGTGGTGGGCGGAGGAGCTCTCGACAGCACACGCCTGCACGGAGGAGGACTGTGTTATGGGCGGGACTCGCGGGGGAAGACAAGGATATGTTTGATGCACGCAGTGTCGGAGGTAAAGTTACTGGCACTTACAATCACCATCTGTGGATTTATGGCTAAAAAATCAGGTTATGTCATTATTATTGCAATTATTATTGTTATTATTATCTTTACTAGTAGCAGTATACCCACTATAATTACTATTGGTATTGCTATTCACACCATTATTATTGATATTTACATTTTTATCATTATTGTCATCATCATTATTATATAAAATATGAGTATGATAATTATTACCATCATCACCATGGTAATGGCGATGTGTAATCAGTGATTGCCATAGAAACGAATTAGGTGCTATTACGGAGGAAAAACAGATTAGGAAAATAGAGACAAACAGACAAAGAGCAAGAGAGGAGAGAGAGAGAGAGAGAGAATGGTCACACAAGAAAGATATCAACAAGGAGAGAAAGGGAGGTAAAGAGAAACCGACGGGAAAGAAGGAGAGCAAGATAGGGAGAGAAATATGGAAGAAGACAGAGAAAGCGAGGAAGGGAATAGACAAGGATGTAAGAGGAAAAGATGAAGAGAGCGAGATAATATACTTGCATAGCGTATCCGTTCGTTTATATTTAGAAGCTGTACAGGAAATAGGAAAAATAATGTTCACAGCAATGGATCGTCAACTTTTTCTTCCAATAATATAATAATTGTGAATAGATTAATTTCATCTACTTTTGTTCTCTCGTGTTTTCTTTTTTTCAACTACTTCTGTTCCTGGAGACTTGCAGAACCAATTTTTCAGCAATCGTAATAGCTGGTTGGAAAGACACGCAGGCAACTCTAGATCTCAATATAGCCACATCTTCTTACTGTTTCTTGTCACATTTCCTCTCGGTTTCCTTCCAGTTCTTCTCCATCTCCAGAGAAGCCAAGATGTTCTTCATGAGCATCAACAGAGAGAGGCGAGTGATGGTGAATGTTATCCTGTTGATGTGCGCGTGGTCCCTGAGTGTAACATTGATCGTTCCTCTGATGGTGGGAAATGGTGGAGCTGTGCGGAACGGAGCAGATGGTGATGCAGCCAGCTGGATTCAACACCTTTGCCCTAATTATCGCACGAAGCCAGGGTCACGGGACACGCTCAGCTGGCGTCCTCCTTCTGCGCAAGACATCTTCTTCACGCAGACGTCGTGTGCAGCTGCTCTCTCCATAAGGGAGGTAAACACCCGAGAGCCAAGCCTCACCGAGACTCATCTCTCTTTACTTGAATACAGGAAAGCGTGGTTCGTAGCCTGGCGAGCCACTCAGACTTGGCAAAACTGGTAGAAAAAAAAATGCACAACATAAATCTTTTGAAAGCTGGGGCGACAGCATCGATATCGTCGAGCATTTAGTTGTCAGATGTGAGAAATTAGAAGGGAATTAAGCGACGATTTTTTTCTTTTTCTTTTGTGCTATCCACCAACCAAAGCAATCCGATGTCTCCTATAGGCGTGCGCCGTGGAGAGCGCAGCGCGTCATCACCCGCATCAGCAGGTGCTCGTCCTCATGACCGCGCCTGACCTTGACCGCTCGCACCCGCTCCTGCAGGTCAGTCAGCGCACGCACTCACCCCTTAGTTGGAGGAGTTGCTTCCGCTAGTTTTACTAAACATTCTTAGGCGAACATTCCTTCGTATATGTTATCTTTTATGTTATTAAGATATTATTATGCTGAAGTATCATAACTACCTTTCTTATTATGATTATGGCAGTTTTATATAATCATGAACTGGATGATAGAGAGACGTTCACATTTACTCATGATCTATAGATGGATGTGCAACTGTAACTTATTTTTCTCTCTTCTCTTCTCTTCTCTTGCTCTTTGTATGTCTCTCTATTTTTCCTAATCAATCTCTTTTTTGTCCCGTAATGGCTACTATGCAATGGATTATAGGTTTTTATCAAACGAGCTGTTTGCCTATCCGAAGTTGAGGCATTAGTAGGCATAAAAAGCAGCAGTCAGGCC
>NW_020868637.1:708886-711386 GCF_003789085.1 Penaeus vannamei | reverse complement strand
CACTCTCTCTCTCACTTTCTCTCTGCCAACGCTCTTCTTCTCGTGGCCCACTCCTCTCTCCCATCTCTCTCTTCCACTCTCTCTTCCCACTCTCTCTCTCCACTTCCTTCTCCCACTTCTCTCTCCCTCTTCTCTCTCCCACTTTCTCTCCGACTCTCTTCGTCCACTTTCTCTCTACCCATCTACTCTTCTCCCACTCTGTCTTCCCCTTCATCTCTCTCCCCACGTCTCTCATCGCACCCTCTCTCTCCCCACTACTCTCTCCACTTCTCTCTCTCTCGCACTCTTCTCTCTCCCCCCTCATTCTCCTCTCTCCCATCTCTCTTCTCCTCTCTCATCCCATCTCTCTCTCCACTCTTCGTCTCCCTCCCCCCTCTCTCTCTCCCACTCTCTCCTCTCCACTTCTTTCTCTGCCCCAACTTCTCTCCTCCCGGATACTTCATCTTCTCACTTCTCTTCCACTCTCTTCTTCCAACTCTCATCTCTCCCATCTCTCTTCCCCTTCTTCTTCCCTCCTCTCTCTCTCCCTTCTTTTCACTTGCCCTCTTCATCCACTCTCTCTTCGTCTTCCCTTCTCTCTCTCCCCACTCTCCTATTCTCCCACTCTCCTTCTCTCCCCTCTCTCTCCCACTCTCTTCTCCCAACTCTCTCTCTCGCCCCTCTCTCTCTTCTCCCCTCTCTTCTCGGTCTCCCTTCTCTCTTTCCCTCTCTTTCTTCCCCCCCTCCTCTCTTCTCCCTCTCTCTCTCTCTCCCTCCTCTCCCTCTCTCCTCTCTCCTTCTCTCCCTCTCTCTCTCTCTCTCTCTCTCTCTCTCTCTCCTCTCTCTCTCTCTCTCTCTCTCTCTCTCTCTCTCTCTCTCTCCTCTCTCTCTCTCTCTCTCTCTCTCTCTCTCTCTCTCTCTCTCTCTCTCTCTCTCTCTCTCTCTCTCTCTCTCTCTCTCGTCTCTCTCTCTCTCTCTCTCTCTCTCTCTCTCTCTCTCTTCTCTCTCTCTCTCTCTCTCTTCTCTCTCTCCTCTCTCTCTCTCTCTCCCTCTCTCTCTCTCCCTCTCACTCTTGCAGGTTGTGTGTGTAAGCTGAACCAGTGTTTGTTGTTTTTCTTCCAACAGAAATGTCTACTGTCGGAGGACTGAATGTGTCTTATCAAACTTTCTCGTCTTTTAATTATGTTTATTTTACTTTTACAAACACATTTGCAAGTGCTAAGCAAGATAAGAACATTTTTGGCTGTTTGAGGACACCCAGGCACGTTATTATTATTATTGTTGTCATTACCATTATCATCATTATTATTATCATGAGTATTATTGTCATTATTACTATTATCGTTATCAATATCATTATCATTGTTATTATTTTTGTTATTATTATTATCATAATTATCATTATTAGCTTTTATTATTATTAGTGTGAACGTTACTGGTATTATTATCATCATTATCATCAATATCATTATCATTATTATCACCAATACCATTGTTAATACTATCATTCTCACTATTACTAATATCATTATTATTATCATCATGATCATTATTACTATATTATCATTATTATATCATTTCATTAGCATCATTAGCATCATTATTATCATCAACATTATAATCATTATCATTATCAAGCTTTACTGGTCCCTCGCCATTAAAATCGACATGTCTAGACCGTATCAGTGCATCCCTCCCCCTCCCCCCACCCTTTCGCTCTCCCTTCTGACCCCAGGCGCCCGTCCTCAGTTGTTGCAGACGCTCAGCAACGTGCAACTGGCTTGGCTAGATCTGGACCGGGTATTCGTGGAGGGCGGCCTCAGGGAGTGGCATCGAGGTCGCCAGTGGATGTTCAGCGAAGGTGAGACACACTGTGGGTATCAGTTTGCATATACTGTGGATTTCTTTGATAATTCATTGCGGAGCTCGGTTGTGGGATACTGAGGGAGTCAGAGAGGTCGAGACGCATAAGTTCGCCATCTTGGGTGTTGAGACGAAGAAGCGAGACGTATTAAGACGCCGGCAACAAACAGGTCGCACTTCGGCTGAGGTGAGCGACGCCGTGAGGGCCGAGTTGCTACGTCGCTATGGAGGAACGTACATTGATTTAGACGCCATAACGCTACGGCCTCTACCCACCACCATGAACTGGCTGGGCCGCATCGACTCGAAGTTGGTCACTGCGGCCGTGTCACGTTTTGCTCCAGGACACCCACTTCTTCAGGTGAGGCCTCATGATACATGCTTCGTTGGACAGTAAATATTTCTATTTGTATACGAAGATATAACGTGTTGTAACGTGCTTCTTGGGTATATATCATGATTTACTTTTATCCAATGGCTAAAACGCCCATCACACTAGCACAATCTTTGGCTAACAGCCAACAGTTCCGTCTCCTTAACACACGTTTGACTGATCTACATCTGCGTGAAAAGCGCAACATCATTGGCGAGTTTCTTTTGTACCGACAGACTCTTCTGCAAAGAATTAGATAGAGCGATCAATTAAACAGTTATTGGC
>NW_020868637.1:686386-701386 GCF_003789085.1 Penaeus vannamei | reverse complement strand
CGATGTTGCTTTCGGCAATACGTCCATCCCAACAGTCGTGGTAAGACTGGGATGGTAAGGTATCCCTTTCACCGTAAGAAATTCAACGTTCATTACATCCTTCCCTGCAGACCACAGCAATCCATATACTTTGTATGGGCTCTCGAGCGAGACTGACGTCGCTCGAACGACGAACTCGGCTCGCCCTTCCAGAACTACCGGAGTGGCCCCTGGATCACCGCTTCTGTAGTTATCTGGCCTGAGATCCCGTTTTTATTTTGTAACGTTCATTTTTATTTTTGTATTTGTAATTTCATTTTCTGTTACTTTTATTTGTCTTTTAAAGGGAGCAGGAAGCGCTTCTTTCATTTAATAGGATTTCTTTTTGTTGTAAGATTTCGTTTAAATTATAGTTTTAAGGTATTACTTTTGTCTCTTTAGTTTTGTATTTAGGTTGAGAGGTTTCTTGAGTTTTAGCTTTTAAGACCTAGGTTTATTTAGCTTTAGGTGTTATTTGTAAAGTTCCTTTCCTGGTTTTCGTTTTTAGCTTTTTATTCGTTTAATCTTTAGGAGGTCGATCTCTCTCTGTATATCCCTGGGGTTTGCAATCATGTACTCGCCTGCCGTCTCTTGCAAAGGATGAATATACTAATCCTCTCTCCTTTCAGATGTGATTTTTGATACTTTGACTCGCTACTCTGTCGACAGGTCTGAGTTCCCCTCGACCTGGGCGCTCAGCACAGCCACCACCCTCCCCCTGACGTCATGGTTGCCAGTGTGAGGTCGGCACACGCCCGGCGACCCGGAGGCTTGCCTAGGGAGGCCTCGTGACCTAGCTCGCCACCTGGCGGAGCCGCTCGATGGGCGAGGGAAGGGTTGTAGTGGACGTGAGGTACCCAACTGAGCGTGAGTCCAGACTAGGCGAGTCCCCCCTTCTAGCCAGCTATCTGTGGGCATCGGCGGCATTCAGCTGCAGGTTTGCGTCCCTGGATTTTTTTTTCGTATTTTTTTTTTTTTTAGCTTCTTCTAACGGCCTCCAGTTTCATTTTTATTTCTTTTAATGAAGTAAATTAAAAGTCTCTTTTTCATTCATTTTATTGTTTAACATTTTCTACAGAAGCCTAAATAAAGAGTCTTCTTGGCGCCAAAATTCTCTCTTGGGTTGTTGGCTCGTCTGACTTGTGTTGCTCCCTGTCTTTTTGTTTTGTTTTGTTTACCTGTGGTTCTACAAGAGAGATAAGTATATTTTCATCCTTTGCACGAAACCAGTTAGGATGTGTTGCATGTTCTGGGAATTTTGAGAATGTACAGACTGAGGGGATCTCAGGTTTACCGTTTCAACTTTTTGTTTCGCTTTTATCCTTTTGTTTTAGTTCTTTTGCCTTGTTTTATTTTTATTTGGTTTTATTTTAAAGAAGAATGGATACGTTTTATCTTAACAGAGAAATGAGACATAAAATGAAAAAAAATGAATACACTAATACATAATAACAGCTGAGAATAAAAAAAGTTATAATAATGATCTAAAAGATAATTTTTCAATTCAAAAGTAATTTAAAAGGCTTGTCTTTTCCATCCGGGTCAAAGGGCATCAGAGTCGTAATGGGCGGGTCATCCTGTGAAAAAACGCCTGCTACGACCTTTTAATAAAACAACTCCCCTGTCTGAACTGCACTCTGCAAAACCCTCTTTGTGGTATGCCAAGTTATCTGCTGGAAACACTACAGGGTTTTAGGGACCGCTACCCGTCATCGCTCTTGTCAGGAAATCCTCTGTATACATGTATCTATTAAATATATGTATGTGTGTGTGTGTGTGTGTGTGTGTGTGTGTGTGTGTGTGTGTGTGTGTGTGTGTGTGTGTGTGTGTGTGTGTGTGTGTGTGTGTGTGTGTGTGTGTGTGTGTGTGTGTGTGTGTGTGTGTGTGTGTGTGTGTGTGTGTGTGTGTGGTGGTGTGTGTGTGTGTGTCTGTCTGTCTGTCTGTCTGTCTGTCTGTGCGTGTGTGTGTGCGACAATTGTTTTCGTTATTCCAGTTGAAAAAAAAATTAAGAAGGGTTACTTATGTTTCTCCTTCCATTTCTTCTTGCACCAATCTCTCCAACACACTAAAAGAATCACAAGAATCACTGGGAAGACGTGATCTACAGCACATCGAGTAAATGACGAGGATTTGGTAAAGTGAGTCTTGAATCTTGTCAGAAACAGACAACTTTTAAGGCCAGACTATTGGCTCTGAAATGATTGTCTTAGAAGGATTTCAAGAACCAACTGGCTGTACTACAGAATCAAATAATTATAATGAAATGAGGATGATGATAATAGTGATAATAATGGTGTTAATAGTAATAATGATGATGATAATAGTAATAATGATAACGACGATGATAGTAAGAGTGATGAAAAGAACATACTAATAGTGACGATTATAACCATAATTATGATGATAATGATAACAAATAACAATAATGATAATGATAAGAACAATAAAAATATAGTGATAACAATCATGTAATAAGGATGGCAATAATGATACCGGTAATGCAGAAAATAATAATGATACTGATTATGAGAATGAGAATGATATTGATAGAAAATGATAAAAGAAATACGACGGACATGAATAACAGTGATAAATATGATTACAGTGATAATTAATAGGATAGACAGATTGTTCTACGCATATGAAATAGCGCCGTACTTGTTTAAATACAATGACTTGTCTACACAAAGAAAATAATGCATAAAGAACACACCCACTCATGCAAAACTGCTGCGGAAGGTAAAAAGAAAGTGCGGAAGGTAAAAAAGAAAGAACAAGTCGCCCACAACGAAACCTCACAGTAACTGTAACTGCATGCTTAGTAAGTTACAGCTTCTACCTTTTTTACGGCCAGTTAACCCGTTTCAACGCCATTTATCCACGAGTTTTGTGGGGCATTACCCTCATCCGAGCGAGCTTCTTACTCGTCTTCTGGGGCATGACTGTCGTAAGCTGCCAAAGCTCTTTCTATTTAGATTTAAAAAGGGGGAGGATGTAGCCAACGATGTAGGGATTAAGCTAAATGGATTAAGATATAATTTTCGTTAAGGGAAACATTTTTTTTTTCCTTTTCCTTTTTTACGGCAGTATGCATGGAAGGAAAATGAAACAAGGATCTAAAAATCGAGCCTGAAAAGGAGCTCCAGGGATGAAAGCAGAAATGCAGAATGTGTCAACGAACTGCTTCAGTCTTGCCTTCAGGAATACCGAGCAGTATCTGTGATGCCTGACGGGTTTCGCGACAATTTAGGTTAGAGAGCGAGAGAGAAAGAGAGAGGGGGATAAGGGAGAGAGAGGGGGGGTGGAGGGAGAGAAAGAGGGAAGGAAGGAGAGAGAAAGAGGAAGGAGAGAGAGAGAGAGAGAGACAGACAGACAGACAGAGAGAGAGAGGAGAGAGAGTGAGAGAGTGAGAGAGAGAGAGAGAGATAAAAGAGGAGAGGAGGAGAGAGGAGAGAGAGGAAGAGAGAGAGGAGAACGAGAGAAGAGAGAGAGAGAGAGAGAGGAGAGAAAGAGGAAGAAGAGAGAGAGAGAGAGAGGGAGAGAGAGAGAAAGAGGGAAGAAGAGAGAGAGAGAGAGAGAGAGAGAGAGAGAGAGAGAGAGAGAGAGAGAGAGAGAGAGAGAGAGAGAGAGAGAGAGAGAGAGAAGGGAGGGAGAGAGAGAGACGAGGGGAGAGAAAGAGAAAGGAGAGAGAGAGAGACAGACAGACAGAAGAGAGAAGAGAGACGTCAGACGTTGAACGAGCGAGTTGAGCCTCGAAGCGGCAACTGAACTTTGCGTAAGACTGGAAGCTTTGATACGACCTTGTTAAGAGGTGAAGCAGAAGAGGAGCCCGCCATTTAAGGAGGGACGGCGAGACAGTTATTTCTGTTCTGTTCTTGAAGTTGGTCGACGTCACGAAGGACTTGTGGGGGAACTGAAAAAGTGCAGTGATAAGGCTTGCGGCTCGGGAAGGGATGTGGGTCCCAGACCTCATCCATGCAGTGGGTCACACGTGCATAAAAAGAGGAAAAGGGAAAATTATACGGATAGAAATGCGAAGGACAGATCGAGTGTTGGTTGTATGGTCTGGGACGAGTGCATATCATATTTCGTATATGAACATAAGCTTAATTCTATCAGATTCGGCAATGTATATGTATATATCTAATGTGTAGCAGGTCAGGCACTTATAACACTTAGGCGTAATCACACCATATAATAAATTACTGCATCTGTGAAAGTCTGTTTGAAAGTGCCTGATAGAACTAACGTAATTCATGCATAAAACTCCAGGAAAGCGCCTGCAATGACTGACCAGCAGCAATGGGCGAGAGCGGGCCAGGTCAGGTGAGGTCAGGGGGACAGGAACCGGCTTATGCGCGTGATGACGCACCCAAGAGGCAGTTGAAGACATCGGATTGGTTTCGGTGGCGCCGACGGATGTCTACCTCCACACGAAGTCTGCGCGAAGTTGTCTTGCGCGGAAGGAGGGCACCAGCTGAGCGTAATCTGCGACCCTGACTTCCAGAGATACTTTTTTGACTTTTGACACGTTTATTGAGACAAAAAAATAAAATACATCTCAAAGGAATGTGGTAACTTAGGTTATCCTCCCCCCTACCTTAATAAGACCTTCGTTTGGCTTCACAATTCACATATAAAAGCTAGGTATAATAACATTTAAAAATATATACAATACTTAAATTACAAAAAATACAAGTATTCCTGAGACAGTGAGACCATAAGCGCGGCATCCAGCTGGCTACAATACCCTTGTTCCACACAGCTCCACTTTTTCCAAACAATGGAACGCGAACCACTACAAGTACAGTCACTCTCCCTGTTGATGCTCGACTACATCTACGTTAAATAAACCAAAAGGAAGTGTTCCAAGAAGGAGTGAGAGGATGAGGCTTCAGTGAGACGTACGAGAGTTGCCTACGTGTCATTTCAAGATCCTCTTCTTATGACTGCTGGAAATTTCGCTGTGCATGTCTCCATGGGTAGATCTCATGAAAAGCCAACGACACTTATTCGGGAATGAAATGAGTCTCTCTTAAACGTTAATTTCTTGTGCCCCGCATACGCTTGCTAAATATGAATGAACGTTATACAAGTATCTGTCTTTATCTCTCTGGTCGCTCTCTCTAACTTCTTGCTCTTCTCTGTCCGGGCTTCTCTTCTCTTCTCTTCTCTCAACTCTCTCTTCCTTTTCTTTCTCTTCTCTCTTGATGATTGCTTTACTCTCTTGCTCCTTCCTCTCTCTCTACTCTCTCGCTCTCTCGACGATCTCTCTCTCTTCTCCCTCATCCCTTGCTCTCTCTTCGCTTTCTCTCTCCCTTCTCGCTTCTGGAGGCTCTCTCTTTCCGGTCTCTCCTGACTTTCCCTGTTTTCGATGCTCAGAGGCCGGCCCCTACCGACTCCCCCTCTACTCCGCGCGTCCAGATCCTTCCCCGCGCACCCCTCTCTCGTCTCTCTCTTCATCATCCTCTCTCCTCTCTCTCCTCTCTCTCTTTTCTCTCTCCGCTCTCTCCGTCCCCCGCTCCTACTACTCTGATATAGACCTTCCGAGCACGTCCTCGGGGTGGTGCACAGAACGAATTCATATGAGAGATTGGAACCTGAGAGGCATCTGCACCCTCTCACGCGTCCCTCTCTTCTTCCTGTAATGCAAGATCCGGCATCGATCATGTTATCCACTCTCTCTCGTACTCCCCCTCTCTCTCCCTCCTACGTACCTACCTCCTGCTCTCCTCTCGCTGACTCTCTCTCCTCTCCTCTCGCTCTAGCATCTCTCCTCTCTTCTACTTGTCTCTCTCTCTCTTCTATTCTTAACGGCACGGAACGCATATGTGGATGCAACGGAATATCTTCATCACCCCTCTCTCAAAAAAATTGTAAAGCACCCGCCGAAATTCCTTACACACAGCGGGATCTTAGAAGCCACATAAAAATATGACCCAAGCAAGCAAAGCAAAGGAGAGATATCCATTTGTTGACCAATGAAAATAAACAATTTCAAACAATTATTCAAATTAGATAATCATGTATATTTGAATATGTATGAAATATCATCCGCACACACGTGTGCTTAGTTGCGTCTCCATGTGTGTTTACTACATATATATGTAATGCAAACTTTACATATATTAATACTTTATTCCACTTATATTCTAATTATGAAAAAGTTTAAGTCATGATTAATAATATAGTACTCACTAATAACATCCAGTGAGTACTTCTTAAGGTACATACATTATTATACTTACTATATTAATATATGTTAATACATCATTATATTAGGTAATATATATATATTATACTAAATACCCACTTAATATATTCTATATATTATATATATAATATATATATATACATATATAAGTATTAAATCATACATAAGTATAAATCCACATACATATACACAAACACACATACATACACACAGACAAAACGCACACACATATTATTTACAACATACATATGTACATATATGTATGATGTATAATGTTATATGTATATATAAACATATTATACATATACATATGCAGTATACATACACTAATACACACACACGCACACATGGTATATGTGCGCGTGTGTGCATACAGAGAGCAGAGAGAAGGGAGGAGACGAGAGAGAGAGAGAGACAGAGAGAGAGAGAGAGAGGACGAGAGAAGAGAGATAGAGAGAGATGAGAAGATTAGAAGAGAGAGAGAGAGAGAGAATCTTTATTTCCATTTGTTACAATGGATATTCTTTGCTGTTGCATGCTGTCTATTCCATTTTGCTTCTAAGAAAAAAAGAGAGAAAGAGAGCGAGAGAGAACAAGAATATATGCATATACCCAAGTGCGCAGAAAAGACGAACAAAAAACAAAGAGAAAAAACTTATGCAAGGAAAAGTTATTCGGATTAGGAAGAATTACGTCAGGGTTGCTACAGCTTGGAAACCCCTTAGGATGACTTGCAGTTTGTCTTTCGGTTATTTGTGCAGTTTTTAATCACAACTTTATAACAAATGGATAAAGTTTATTCAGCGCGTCATTTCTGTAAACCTTGTGTCAATTCTTTTACTATAATATTATGTAAATATCACATTGTTCTGCCATCTATAGTGAATGTTGCAAAGTTATTTGTTCATAATAATGAAGACAACTGTAACAATGATAATCATAATAAAGATTATGATAATGATAACTTATAATGACGTCAGTGGTAAAGATAACCAGAACAAGAATAACGGCAATAACAAGATATATTGATGGCCTTAATGTCTTTGATCATTAATGACAAAGACAATTGAACTCCTAATAACACGTCTAAAAGCAATAGCACAAAGGTTGCATGTGATATTACCACTACTGATAGTAATGGTAATGATAATAACGATAATGATCGTAATGATGACAATAGTGATGATGATTGCTATAATAATAATAACATTCATATTGATGGTAATAACTGTAATGAATCATGACGATAATGATAGTAGTAGAAAAAATAATGATAGCAATAATGATGATAATAATGACAATAACAATAAGATAAAGATACAATGATAATGATCATAACAATGATAGTAATGATAAGCATGATAATGATGCAGCTGCTGATGATGATAATGATAATGAATACTGTTGTTGCTATTATTATTTTCATTATTACTATCATCATTATTATCATTACTAACATTATCATTATCACTATTACTATTGCCATAACTATTGTAATATTCAGAATTTTTCATATACAAAATATACTTTTACTTAATTACTGCTGCTAATTTGTCAAGATCAATTTCAGTACAGACAATGAAAACATTACTCCTGTATCGCCGCCGCCACCCATCGTTTTGGAGTTCAATCAAGGAAAACCTGAGGAAACACTTTGGCTTTTAATTTTAATGTGAGTAGCATGACTTAATATTAATACTCGTGCGGGTTGCTTGAATTTATTCCTGTTTGGAGTGTATACTAAAGTTATAACAGTTATAGAAACCTTTTTGACCTTTTATTCTATAATTGTAAATAAATAGGTAGCACATTACAATATAAACCTGAACGATAAACATTATGAGAAAAACAAAGAATATTTTTTCCATACTAACATATTTAAATTCTAAGATTAACTTGACTTTACAACCCTCCCTTTGCAAACTAATCATAAATAAAAAATCATTGAGATAACTATAATTAAAAAAAAAAAAATGAGACGAGTTCGAAACACTCATCTACACTCCTTGATATTTTGTTACTACCTTGGACGAATAAGTGATCGGTCTTACCCTCCCAACTCTCATGATTTTTCTCTCACAATTTACTTTGATAGTTCAATTTCCAATCTATTCCTTGGCACAATTAGAATCTGTCGCCTTGGACAATTTCCATTGCTGTATCCACGGGCAATAAAAAGTTTGATAGACAAGTATTTACTATCAACAATGGCTAGTGTGAACATGGAGTGTTGGCGTCACCTCATTTTGCTAACCATTTTTTTTCTCTGTGATTGAGATGGAAGCAACTGAATTGTGAGCTTTTAAACAACCCAACCATTTACAGATAATTATCATAATATACTCTCTTAAAGACTAAATTTTGCTATATTGTTATGCCTTCAAAATGAAATATAAACATTTTTATAGGGTTTGGCAATTCTATGTGGTCCAGACATCTTTGCAATTATAACCAATACACCTTTTAAATGTCAAATTAATAGTAATCTTGACACATCACCATTACTATTACAATTATCATTTTCATTTCTATCACTGCTTTTATCGTTGTTATTTTAGTTATCATTATTATCATTATTGTTATTATCATTATCATTGTCATCCTCATCATCATTACTACTATTATCTAATGATATTATCATATACTATTTCATCCTCATCACCAACATTATCGTTATTCCTATCATGATTTTTTATCAATATCAGTCGTAACCTACTTATAATCTTGCTTACGTTATTTCGTAAACGACCGCCAACATTTATCTTTATCGAGACATCATTTCACACTTTAAGGGGAGCGGGGGCGTTGTTATGCGGGCAGTTAGAAAAATCGTAGGTTTGCTTTTTGTCAGGTTTAAAGAAATGAGATTGACACCCTTTTTAGGTGACGCCAGCTGAAATTAAATCATAGTTGACGCAAAGACTAACACGCCTGAAAAAAGAGACAGCAGAGCAGTACCAGAGAAGCCTCACTGGGGATTCAGCTCGGCTTATCTGGCCTAACAAGCTCACCCGGATAAGGCAGGGGGATTAGCCATTCTCGTGGCCAACGTTGTACTTCGGCAAAAGTTCCAGAGGTTCTGTCACGCAGCCGTCGTTACAAAATGTAGAAATAATGTTATGGACGAAGCTGAGTATTAAAAGAGATGGTTAATATGTCCATCAGGATCTGGTCATACTTTTCATATATTTTCTACGTCTATATTCGCACACCCTGCTACAACTACATTCCCTACCCCTATCTTCGCGTTCCCCCTTAACATGTTTGGTATCTATGCTTGCAATGGCGAATTCTGGCAACGCTGTTCTCATTTCCCGCGGTATAGGCCTATCCAAAAGATATTTATCTCTCTTAGTAGCGACAATATTCGTAAGGTTAAACTTCATGGCACTAGCATGTAAAGTGACGGAGAACCTTTACCATTTTATTTTTGAAACGATAACCAAATCAATGGTTTTAGGTGCCTAATGTTGTCCGCAAACTACCGAACGAGTCAGGCGCCAATAATTCCGTTTGCGGTGTCACTCGCCAAATAAAATAAAGAAATAAAAAGAAGAAGAAGCGAGATCTAATGGGTTAAGACGACCTCTCACGCCTTCCCTGAACTGTGGGCGGGACAAGGGTGGGGCAGAGGCGGGGATGTGGGTGTTCCTTTGTGTTGTGCAGCTTTGTCACAACTGCCATTTTTATGTTGCGATTTTTAACTCTATTATCCTTATTATCGTTATTGCTATTATTGTTTTCAGCTTTGTTATTATCATTATTAGCATTTAGTTGTTAATATAGATATTGTTTTATGATATTTGCATTATTATCAGTAGTAGTAGTAGTATCATTATCTTCTAATATTACTACTACTACTGTTATTATCATTATCATTATTAGTATTGGCATTATTGTTTATTATTTACTATCATTATCCTTATCCTTATTATTACTATTAGTACTATTATTACTCTTGTCACTATTACCATTATTATTATTATCATCATTATCATTATCATTATCATTATCACCCTTATTATTATCATCATTATTATTATCATTATTTATCATAATTATTATTACCACTATTATTATTATCTTTATCATCATTTTTATCATTATCATTATTATTATTATTAATCCTATTATCATTATCATTATTATCAATACTATTATCATTGTTATTATTATCATTATTATTACCATCACAATTATTATAATCATTATCATTATCATCATTATTATCATGAATATAGAATTCGATTTTCGTTGATAATGATAATATTATTATCACTTAATACTGTTATACTTAACGTTATTGTCAATATTATTTCAATTATTATTATTATTATTATTATTATTATTATTATTATTATTAATATTATCATTATTATTATTATTATTATTATATTATATTATTATTATTATTATTATTATATTATTATTATTATTATTATATTTATTATTATTATTATTATTATTATTATTCATTGTTATCATTTATATTATTATATTATTATATATTATTTATATTTATTATTATTATTATTTATTTTATTATTATCATTTGCCGTTAATTATCATTATTGTCATTATCAAGATTATTCCATTGTTATTATTATCATTACTGATGTTGTTAATATTGTTTATATTTATAATACTACTACTATTATCAGCATCATCCTTATTATCATGTTTTTATTATTTTTCTATTATTATCATTGTTTTCATTATTATTATCATCATCATCAGTAGCAGTAGTAGTTTATATCATTATCATTATCATATATCATTCATTATCATTGTTATTATCATTTTATTGTTATGGTCATTATAAATAGCATTACTATTATCATCTTTATTATTATCATTATCATTATCATCATCATTATCATCACTATCATTATTGTTATCATCATTATTATTACTACTACTACTTTTATCATTATATATATTATTATCATTACCATTATCATAATTATTAAAATCACTTATCATAACCATTATTATCATTACTAAAATCATTATCATTATTATCATCATTAGTAGCAGTAATTGTAGTAGAACTATTATTATTATTATCATTACTATTATTACCATTATTATTGCATTTTTCATTATATAAAGTAATATTATATTCGTTATCATCATTAATATCACCATTATTATTGATATCATAATGATGATGATGAAGATGATGATGATAAGGATAATGTTAATGATAATTATCAATATGATGATAATTATTAGTATTTTTATTATCATTATAATTATTATTATTATTATTATTATTATTATTATTATTATTATTATTATTATTATTACTATTATTGTTTTATTATTATCATTATCATTATTAGTAGTATTATCATCATTATGATAACTAATATTGTTATTATTATTATCATTATCATTACCATTACTATCATTATCATTATCATTATCATCATTATGATAATTAATATTGTTATTGTTACTATTACCAGCATCATCATTATTACTGTTGTCATTGTTATTACCATTATCATAATTTTTGTCACAGTCATTACTATTATTTTCACTATTATTACTATTATTACTATTATTATTACTATTGCTATTATCATTATTATTGTTATTATTATCATTATTATTTTTATAATTATCATTATTGTTACAATCACTACTATCATTGTTATTATTATTATCGTCATTATCATTATAATTATCATTATTATCATTACCATTATGATTATCATTACTATCATTATCATCATCATTATAATCCCATCATTATAATCATCGTTATCATTGTTATCATTATTACTGTTATTGTTGTTATCGTTATCATTATTTTCATTATAGTTCTTATTATCATTATTATTATCAATACTGATGTTATTGGTATTATTATAATTTTCAGTCTTTTTATCATTCTATTATTCATTATCATTATCTTTATCATTATTATTATTGATAGTGTTGTTATTGTTATCATTATTATTATCATTATCATAATTATTATCATTCTGATCATTATCAGTATCATCATAATCATTATCATCATTATTATTATCATGGTTGTTAATACTGATATTAGTATCATTATTTTTATCATTATCATTATCGTTTTTTATCAGTACTATCAGATTACTTTTATCATATCGTCATTATCATCATTATCATTATTATTAGTATCATTATTATAATTATCATTATCATTATTATCATCATAATCATTATTACTATTAATGTCATTAATGTTCTTATCATTATCATTATATTTCATTATTATTATTATCATTATTATGATTATGATTAGCATTACTAACATTGTAATCATTATCGATATTATTATTAATAACGCTGTTATTATTATCATTATTATCTTTATCATTATCATTATTATTATCATTATCATTATTATTATCATTATTATATCATTATCATTCTTATTATCATTTTTATTATCATTACCATTATTTCTGTTATTACTATCATTATGTTATTAACATCGCCATCATTATCATCATCTTGATTATTTTTATCATTATCATGACTATCATCATCTTTTATCAATTAATCATGTCATTATTGTAATCATTTTTGTTATTATCATCATTATCATTGTTAACAATGTTATCTTGCCGACCAATATGTTTTTGGTGTCACTATTTTCTGTTACTTTTATGGCCATTATTATTTGCATTATCCCTGTTATTTCTGTCATTGTCATCATAATAATTGGTATTTTGACTTTTTCATATTCGTTGTTATTGCAGTAGTGTCACTATTCCCTTTATCATCAATGTTATCTATATCATCATTAGTATCATCAATTATAACATACATCGTAATCGTTGTTATCATCAATGATATTATATTTGTTATATTTTTATCTCATCATATATTATTTTCATGTTCTTCCTCAATTGAAGTATAACTTGTTCTTGTAGACTGAAAAATGTCATCATAAATGGCCTCCATGTTACATCATCCATCGCTATCATATCCATCAGTCGCCACAGATTACACTAAGTACGTTCTCCTAGAATTATTTACATCATACGACGTTCACCAGTGTATAGGCCTATCTTTCGTACAACCAATACGATCCCGATCTCAAAAGGGATCCCCAACCTCCATTGCTAGGGATTCGAGACCTATTCTCTTTAACTCTTTAACATTTGGTTATGTCTAGTTTGTCGTCAAGCTTACAGTGTGCTAACAGGCCTGGCTAAAGAACGTCATAATGCCTTATTGTCAAAGGTTGGTAAATATTATTATTGGTAGCATTACCTGGAGTTGGCAGGTGAGGGTAGGGTGGTCCGGATTGATCTTTCAGCAATTTTTGGCAGTTATTTATCAAGGAGTGTTACTTAAGCTTGATTTGAGTAATATAGGTGTAAATGTGTTTTCATTAATAAGAGTTTCTTCCAGGTTGGATGCAGATGGTTTGTTCCGTTCTATGTTATTTCAGGTGAACCACAGGGTATTGTTTTGGAGTTCCATACTGTTTCTTTTGTAAACCTCATATTGAATGTTTGTTTGTAGTTCTGCTACACTGACACTCGTCTGTTATTGCAGATCAGTCCAGATCTTTTGTTTCTGAATCCACCAACTGTGTTTTTGTAGATATTGACAGGGGGTGTAAATAGTGATATAGGTTGCTCAACATCAAATAAAGAAAGATAATGAAAATTGGTAAACTGAAGAGTGTATTTCCTATTCATCCTGGGCTGCTTGTAATGCGCAATAAATAATCTTGAAACGCTGGAGGTTTTAGTTGTAAAGCCTGGTACAAATTTGACATCTGAGGCTCATATCAGGCATTTGGTGGCTGTTGCATTGAGGAAACAGAGAGTAGTGTGAAGCAGATAATTCTATTTTTCTGTCTCTTCCTTCAAACCGTGTTAGATCCTTTACCCTCCCCTTGCTAGCATACTGCCATATGGTGACCACTTGTTTCTTGCCATCAATTTTTACTCGATGGAGTTGTAAGATTGGTGGGGGAGCTGTGGTGACCATTACCTCATGAACCTTGCTCACAGAAAGCGAGTTCGTCATACCTATGTCATACAAAGTTTGAAAGAGACAGTATCTTCCCCTGCGGTACTGCCTTTCCGAATGGTCTGAAAACACAAGTGAGGCAGTCCGTAGTGAGTCATCAGCTGTTCAGCACTGTAGGACAGTTCATTTCCAGGGATATTTAATGAATATAGCTGATAGGTTGTGGAATTATTTGCTGCGTGAGTGTTGACTTTTGCAGAATTTTGATAACAATGTAAATAGTTTTTACTTAATTATCTAAACGTCTTTTGGTCCTCCCTTATCCATGCTCTTTGTTATTAGACCCTATTTAAGTTTTCTGTGTCTCTCTTGCACTCTCCTGATGGCGGAGAGTGGTGCGACTTAATAAGATTAAGAATAATAATAATAAATCTGACGCTTACACTTTTCTCGAGACCTTACATCAGCGTCAATCAGCTGATCAGCTTACACCTCGTGAAAGTATTTAGCGAACTCCAATATTTATATATATTTAGTATTTATATTTATTTTTATTTTTATTACTTATATTAATTCAGATGCATTTATTTATATACTATCTATATTTATCTAGAAACTATTTAGCGAAGTCCATCATCTTTGGAGATTTTTTTCCGCCAGCAAAATTTTTCTGGCACGAACGGCAAAGCCACAACTCTCCCGACCCAGTGAGCAAAAAGAGCATCTTCTTTATACCAGGCTATAAAGTCAGGATTCCGGATGCGTCTCCCGGTTGACTATTAAAGTAATATCCG
>NW_020868637.1:668886-671386 GCF_003789085.1 Penaeus vannamei | reverse complement strand
GCTTACCTCCGCCGTTTGGACCTTCGTCCCCTTCTTTGGCTGGGGCCGCTATATCCCAGAGGGTAATATGACTGCATGCGGCACTGACTACCTCTCTGAAGATGTCCTTACTGTCAGCTACCTGTATGCTTACTCCGTTTGGGTCTGGCTCGTCCCACTTTTGATGATTGTGTACTGCTACTGGTACATTGTGGCTGCTGTCGCTGCCCACGAGAAAGCCATGAAGGAGCAGGCCAAGAAAATGGGAGTGAAGTCCCTGCGCGGAGACCAAGACGCACAGAAGAAGTCTGCGGACTGTAAGCTGGCAAAGGTGGCACTGGTGACCGTGTCGTTGTGGTTCATGGCCTGGACCCCGTACCTGGTTATCAACATGGCAGGCCTCATCGACAAGTCTGTCGTCACTCCTCTCTTCTCCATCTGGGGTTCTGTCTTCGCCAAGGCCAACACCGTCTACAACCCAATCGTGTACGCTATCAGCCACCCCAAGTACAAGGCAGCCCTGTACCAGAAGCTGCCCTGGCTCCAGTGCGCGACGGATGCTGGCGATGACCAGGACAGCAAGTCCACCGCCTCCAACGCCACCACCAGCGAAAACAAGGCCTAGAGCCACTGAGCGAACTCAATGACCTGCGAATGTGAACGAGCTTTTAACGGCTGACGAACCGATTATTATTTTCGAAATGCGCATTTCGAGGCGACTCTGTTGACGACCTGTTTTCGGCACAGACTTTTCAACTATCATTTTCTTATCCTGATTCTTGTCTGAATGATGAGTGCATCCTGATATGCGTCGATTAAATCCTAGCAAATCTTGGATATTTTTAACTTTCCTTTTGAGAACATGCTTCCAGAGCTAGTTAACAATATGCTAACGCACATAAGATTGTTAATAAAGATGATTATGATTATAATTGTCATTATAATGATAACAATCGCTATTATGTCAATAATGACAATAATAAGGATTATAATAACAATCATAATGGTAATAATAAGCATAATAACAATTATAATGTCAATAATGTTAACAATAACGATAATAACAATAATAGTAAAAACGAATATAAAGATATTGATAATACTACTATTAATGAAACATAATATGAATAATGATAATAATATGAGTAACAATAAACAATTTCTAAAATGTCAGCCAGGAAAATCTCAGAAGGCAATGGATGACAATGATAAAAGCAACGATGATGATTCAGATAATAGAAATTATAACTATGCAAGCAATAATAGTAACAATAAGAATAACAACTTAGTGATAATATAGATGAAAGTGACAACATAGAAGCCCTCATTTCTACCGACAATAACTGTCAAGCTAAACTTTCCTATGACTCCGCCCCTTTTTATGGGGGGCGGAGTCATATATAAGCAACTGCACCTGGCTGATGAGCCTGCGAGGCGCCTCTGCCTGTTTTGACAATGGAGGAAAATGGAACTTTCAAATTTGATGCTACATTGTATGGGGCATTATTAGTAACGATGATGGTATTTATGAGGATACAAATGCACTAAGTACTAGCTTAAATATATTTGCGTGTGTATGTTTAAATACATACATACATATATATATATATATATATATATATATATATATATATATATATATATATATTATGTACATGTACATGTTTTCTTTTCAATTCCCATTTGTTATGGGGATATGAAATTTAATATGATATGAAACATTATATGCCTATGACTATGATGATTCTAAGAAACATCTCTTACGGTTAGGCAATTGGGGAAAATATGAACATTTTTACTAGATCGCCCTGCTCTAGCAATAAAGAATTGATACTGAAAATCTACATTACTATCATAGTTAACGGTATAGAGTGTAATGCTTCCATATTAACAGGGCCATGAGCTCTCTATGCATTTCGATATGTCATGATAAGCTCTAATATGAAAATGCTTTCATATTAACAGGACCATGGGCTCTTAATTAATACATTTCGATATGTCATGTACAGGCAACAATAGTTATTATTTTTCTTGTATCATTTATGCTTTTGTCTTGGGCATATTCAGGCCTCCAAAAGTGTTCTCATGTTTTGTTTACAGGAATGTGTTAGAATGGTTAAAAGAATATTTTAAAAAGTATTTATTATACATAATCTGTTTTACCTAATATGTAATTAAACATGCGGGCGTTTATTTATATATAATTTTAAATGTAGTCAGTATCAATAAAAAGTAATGGCCTTTTCAAAGTATGGAAAGTGTGATTTTCGGAAGCCGAAGTCGAGGGAAAACAGTATGATGGGAGGCGCTTAGGACCCGCACTTTTTCAAATGATTTCGATAATTTTCCTTCGTTTGATTTGTAATCTTAAGACGTTAATAACTAACCACTTGTACTCATTGCTATTTCCTAATGTTCCATCAGCAAAACAGCGATTAATGAATGAATACAATTCAAACGCAAAATCAGATTAATTCATTCGATTCCTAGGAAATGGATGCGGAGTCGCACCTTTGGCAAC
>NW_020868637.1:658886-663886 GCF_003789085.1 Penaeus vannamei | reverse complement strand
GTCTTCATTTTCCCCAGCATAGCTTCCGTGCCCTTTAATTCAGCCTTCAACCCTTTCATAGTATCGTGCACGCCAATTATCTGGACAAACGCCGTCTGCAACAACTGTGTCAGCCTCTGGAGTGCTGGCTCCACATTTTCTCCAGTTACGTTTTCGCTACACATTGCCTGATTTCCCACGCAATGCTGGTGCAACGATTCTTCCCAACTACTCAATGCTGGATTTACCCCTTCTATCTCAGACAGGGTTCCGGAATCCTCGGCTTGGTTTTCCCCTGAAGGACTTTCCGCTCGTATCCGTCCTTTGGGGACAGTATCGCCCGCTGTGATGTCTCCTCTCTCCATGGTTATGATTATGTTCCTTTATAATTCTTTGACAAATGAGTGTCACTATATGTCGTTAATTTCTAATCAGTCTTCTTAACTCATATAATAACCTGTAATATCTGTACTAGTGATTTTTTTCAGTTTTCAAAACATCCATTCATTTCGTACTATAAGCATTGAATGCCAAAGGTTCTTAAGTCCCTTCTACATATGTGACTCGAGAAAGTCCTCACTGCCTCTGTGGCGATTCCCCGTGATTCCACAGTCACTCCACTTTCACATTAGAATTCGCTATGTTTTTCTTAATTTTACTGTATTCTCTCTCATCTGGTCTACACTGTGCATTGCGATATTTATTTCGATTTACTGCACCAAATTCATCCCAGTTATAATACTTAAACTCAGTTCTTGTCTCAGGGTTACGTCAGTTCTTGTCTTAGGGTTACGTGAGCCTGTTCTCTGTAGGAACTCTGAGAACACTGAGAGATATCCAAGACTACCTGAGGGCCTCCGAAAAAAAGAACTCCAACCTAGGTATTAATAGTTGCCAGTGGTGAATAACGCGATCACGTTTGCGAACTTGTCACGGTCATTTTATAATCTTTATTTTTTTATTCAAGATGTATTGTTGCGTTACATTTTGTTTGGAAATAATTATCTAGATCATAATTTTATGATTTTCACTGTTCCATTACAAAAGCCCATTTCTCGCGGAAGTAGCTGTTCCAGACTTCAATAGAAATTCCCATACATGGAGTATGGCATGCTGAGATTAGGTTAGCGGAGAGTTGCTAAATATATTCGTAGTGTAATTTTGAAGTGGCGGACAGCATTCTCTGTGATTTTTTGACTGTATGATTAAGGAAATTGTGTAGCGCAAATCAGTTCATGACAATTTTCTTATACTAGCTCTAGCTACGACTGTCAGTTTTAAAAAATGTTCATGTCCTCTTGCGTTATTTTGGTCTACCAGTTGATCTTTTGCGGTATTATTCCTCAATAGATAATATTGTGTTTCGAATAGTGAATTCCACAATTTCTTTAAACCCGTTAATGTCATTAGCCTGTATCACGTGAAAAGGAACGCTCTAAACCCTTCCTTTTACTCGTCACGCCTCTCCATTAGCGAAAGCGCGCTACGCTGGCAACACTTTGAGGAAAATGATAAGAGAAAAGATCGAGTGTCAGCTTCAACACCACAGACTAAGAAAAAGAGTCTTGTCATAAATCTTCTCGTATTATCACCTTTAGTACACTTTAAGGATATGGATCGAGAGAGAATTGAAGGGTGAGTAAAAATACACTAATGCCGTGCATTAATAATAATCTGACAACTTAACTTTCAGATTTTCTCCTATTTGTGGAAAGGTTTGTGAAAATCTGAAGGCTTGTGAATCGAGAACTGTCATGTGAAGGTGCCATTACTGTCTTTTATTGTGTGTATTTATCATATATCAGCAGTAGCCATGATAACGTACTAAAGATAATAGGAGGTAGTGACTGATCCTGTGGAACACCTGTAACATAATTGTAAATAAATTAGATTGCATATTCATCTGAAACTATATATTTAATATTTGGATGTTACTACATTAATGTTTTTTGTTGTTTTTATTGTAGTTGAATAAGGAAGGTAAATACTGGAACAGGCATATGTAAAGCCTTAGAGGAACCCAACTGTAAGAATTATATGTGTATTATTATAGGATTGTAGCTGCCCAAGGTAGAACCTCCAGGCAAAAACAGCCATCTGGGCGGTAATGGTTGGGCACGTTTAGCCCTCCAATTCCACAGTGTGTAGAAACATATTTTGGTAGAACTTTTTCTTCTCAGGCTATGGTAAATATTATTTCTCAAGATATTTTAAAGAATCCCGCCCCTCTGCCATTGACTTTGCACCAGTTGGCATGACTTCCAAACCAATCAGAGTTATGGCAAAGGTTAAAACCACTACATGTGGTCAGGCAAGATAGAATTTGTAAATCTTCTTAACAGAGTAAAGTTTAATGAAGATCCAGTCCACGCTGTTGTGACAGAATGTGTAAGGTAGAGGATGTAAAGGTAAAACATAAATATATTGATACATAAGAAAATTTGTATCTTTTAGCGCAATGACATTTACATAGCAGTTCTTCCCTCAGTAGTATGTATATATATATATATATATATATATATATATATATATATATATATATATATAATATAATACCTAATATAGATTTACAGGAATATAACTTAGAATTAGTGGTAATTACAAAGGATTAGTCAAGACCTAGGGTGGATATTAGACTGTGTGACACAGCACATAAAATCAGGTGATATTAATATTCACTAGATTTCTTATCAATTTTATTTCTCTCACCAACAAAGATCTAGATTTCAAGAAAGGGGATATGGCTTTTGTATCTAATATTAAAGGGAAGATTGGAAAAATTAACTAAAACCATGTGTATGTCACTTGAGCATTACTATATTAAATTATTTTATTCATTTACTCTTTGTATTCCAACCCATTACAAAAAGTTATTAATTTTGCAGAATGAGGCCTCATACTGCCGAGGCATTAGAGAGCTTACTGCGGCACAATGCTACAAGTGAAACTGAAGAAGAAGAACGAAGGTAAAAACCAGTTTGTTCAAAAACATGATTTTCATGATAGGGAGATTCATACTTGAATAAAGTTGAAGATAGGAAAGCCTTGTGTAAATGTATTTTCTTATTTTTTGTAATATGAGATGCTACTACTGTATTCCCATATCTATAATTATGAAAGACTGATATAGGAAAATGTCATGATTATCCAACTCATTGATTTAAACACTTTAGTTTAAAGAGTTTCATCTTTATCCAAACTTTATGTTGTTTTTAATCTATCCAAATTTTACAGAATGTACAGGTGGATTGATGACACCATTGGCATTAATTTCTGGGAATTTAGAAAAAGAAATCATGCCCTCCTCAGCTTTTTTGAAATATGTGAAGACGTCAGTTATTCTGAGGGTTGGAAAAACTTTGCAGAAAAATTGGGACTTGACTTCACAAATATACAGGCAAGTGATTTCAACCTTTAGTCATCTTTTTAATTTATCATAGTTCATATTGATATTTTTTCCCTTTTGATCAGTAAATTGGATACAGCTGTATCAGAGAATTGCTTTAAGTTCTGATTAGCATTAGTATAATGTTAGTCAATATTTGCAGCACTGTGAGAAATTTTGTGGTCGAGAAGGGCCAACAAAAGCAGTACTTGACAGACTAGAAGATAAAAAGGAATACATCGGATTAACACTGAAAGATGTCCTGTCTGTTCTGGTGGATCTTGGCCAACACGATATCTTACGAAGAGTCTGTTGGCAGGAAGGCATAAGTAAGATCCTTTAGTTTGTGTAGTCCTTAGGTTTAAAATTTGAGGGCACACTTCTTAGAGTAGTAAATGAGATTTCAAGGGGGTAGATAACACAAGTCTTCAGCAGTATCCTCTCAATAGTATGTATCCCTAGGACAGTGAGGTACTCTTATTAGGTCCCAGTCCCCAGGGGAGATACTCTGTAATTCCAGTTGTATTTTTTTAGTTAAGCCTTCAACAGTATTTGCTATATGATTATACTTATGTCTTTTTTTCTTGATTTTTTCATCTTCACTCCATATAGGGTCTTAAAGTCTTGTAGGTCATATCAGGCATCAAGACCTAGTCCAGTATCTTTCACTAAATAAGAAAAGTAAATAAATGCATGCACATGACATATCACTTTATTGAGGATAATTTGAAAAGGAAAAAAATCATGGGTTTTTATAAGGGGACATTGAAGTTTTTCCTGTTTTTTAAAGGAAGCTGCTAGACATTTAGTGATATGCACAAGGGAAATTTTACCGTCCACCTATATTACTTTGTGTTCTTGAAGTATTATTGTGTAGAAGTTTTAGATATTGCAAGTGGAGTAGTTGACAGTATTCATATTCTGAGGATAGTTTAATGAAGGATGAGCTATGAACCATAAAATGTTATAAATTAAATGAGTTGATATAGGATAAGATAACTTATATGATAGTAGTGAAAATCAAATCTCTTATTTATTTTAGTTGGGCTCTCCTCAGGTCCTTGTGGAGTCCTGATCTCAAATTTAAAAAGATTCTCTTAGATATTCATAGCGACTGAACAGCTGTGCTTTGACTTTCAAAAAGATATCGCGACTTGAGATTAGCCATTATTGGGAATAGAGACATAAAAAACTTGACTGAGTTAGTGTTATATACTATATCTATATATATAGATGTAGATACCTTTGCATATTAAGTAAATTAAACCTCATTAACTGAGTGATGTAAAAGAAAAAAATATATGTTCTAGATGCAATATGGTAAGTGATTAATTCATTTAATCTCAGTTAGATTATAGATTTGTAGATCAAGAAGAAATCCAATTAGGAGATGTGTGAAGTTTAATGAAAGCTTGAGTCACAGAACAGAACATAAAGACTATATCTGTAGTTCATGCTGTACTTCATCAGTATTGTACAATTTTGTTTTTACAGTTGAAATTTAGGATGCCATATACTGAAAATACTTGATATACTAATATCTTCCACGTAATTTTGACTTCGTTTCAAAGAAAAGTTTGAGAAGGTGCAGAATGTACAACCTACAATCAAAGAAGGCTTTGAAGACACTGTGCCT
>NW_020868637.1:631386-653886 GCF_003789085.1 Penaeus vannamei | reverse complement strand
CAGCCCGTACCTCTGCTTTCCTCCACCTATCCTCCCTTCACCGACCGCTCAAAATATCAGACATCCTTACAGAATCCCACAGCTTCTGCCTTGACAACCTGTTCTCCTTCCTCACACGCATAAATATCCTTCACCTGATCTAATTCCCTTACCTAAACTACCATAACCCATCTCATCATCAACTCCCTTACCCATATTTAACCTTTCAACATTATTCTAGATAGTTGACGCATAGCAACTATCACCTGCCATCACCCTTTACTATACCTTCCTGTATGACCTTAGAGGTCTAGCTCATTTATTTCGCTTTTAAACATTAACCCTTAACCATTCCTAATTATATTTAGAGTATATCCAACTTCCGTAATCAAAACTATTCTCATTTATTCGCCCCCCCCCCCATCCCCAAGATCGTGCACACCAAGGTCTATATAAGTACTTATATAGACCTTGGTGCACACTACCCAGACTAACCCCTTATTCCTGTCCAATTCCTGATATTTCGCCTCTCCCCCTAATCCTCTGTCTCCATACGTTTCCTCTCCTACTCCGACACCCACCACTACCCTTACTACCCGTGGATCGTTTCATAATGGTTCCCCTTTCTGTCGTACACATTTTGTTTACATTCCCGCTTTACTGCAGTCCGTCCCTCTGCTTTTCCTCACGCGCCCTCTCTTCCGCGACCCGCTGTCAACCTGTGGGACATCCCCCACTTTTGACTTGATAAGTTGTTCTCGTTCCTCAGATAGATTCCTCCATCTGACCTGATTGCCCCTCCCACTTTCCTCCTTCTACTACCCCCCCCCCCCCGCCTTACCCCATTTGCTACACCACTTTACCCTTTCTCATCACCATACTAACCTAAAGTGCAGTACGAATTTTCACATCTAAGACATTTTGGTTCAGTTCTTAACAAATTTTCACCCTATTCGCGACATTAACATAATGCTGCATGACCTTTGATGTCTAGCACATTTATTTGTTATAGAAAAGAAACTGGCTCAAGTTACGAGCGGAGAAACCGAAAGACAGAAAGAGGGAGAGGAGGCTATAAAAGAAACTCCCACCAAAGACTCAGAAATGAAACAGACATGTATTCCAGCAAAGGAGCAAGATTCAGAGTGTGAGATAACTATTAAGGGAAAGGAAAGAAAAATAACGAGTGTAGTGAGAGGAACAACCTCTGCGACTTTCAGGTCCGCCCTACTGGAGTGTAACGAAAAGCTAAAAATATAATCTTTTGGGAATTTGTGCAGAACAAGTGAGCATGCTTTCGAGATACGATGGGGAAATATAAAGACACGAGAAAGCATAGTGGAACTTCATAATATTATTGTTTAGATTTCAGAGACAGCGGGTTTCACAAAACGAGAACAACAGATAAGAGCTCGTTTACACCATACCTGCGCGCCTTTACGTTTAGATAACGCGGGGACGACCTGAGTGCCTGTCCTTCGCGAATAAACAGCTACACACACGGGTCGCCTACTGCAAGGCCTACATAAGGACTTCATATAGACCGTGTATGCGTATGCGTATGCGTTTTTGTTTTTGTTTTTTTCTTACCTAATTGTTTCACTTACGGGAGACGAGTTAATGTCATATAACTTTTTAAGTTGATGCACATATATATTTGGGAGACTGTTCATGTCTCAATAGTTCTATATGAAAAAAAAATTAACATTTTGGCAACACCTCTTTTTTGTTGACTTACGCGGCAATCGTAATTAAAAAACAAAAGCAAGAAATGATAATGCAAATAGATTTATATTCCACTGTACTCCACGTCCGCTGCCATCGTTTTTCTCACGCTGTTGGTGTGAATTATAACACATGTTAGTTTATCTACGTTTAGAAAATCCTCAGTCACATCTACGAACCATCACTCGCACAATATAATTACGCGTCGGAGGATTCACATTTGTTTATTAAAACTGCAGCTGAATCAGAGATCTCGAGGACTGGACACCATGGAGTCCAGAGTTTCTACGCTTCTCGTGCTTTTCCTGATACACTGTGTAAGGAGGTTTCTGTGATTATCGTTTCAGTGTACGTGTTGTACACAAATTACACACACACACACACACACACACATACACACACACACACACACACACACACACATATATATATATATATATATATATATATATATATATATATATATATATATATATATATGTGTGTGTGTGTGTGTGTGTGTGTGTGTGTGTGTGTGTGTGTGTGTGTGTACATATATATATATATATATATATATATATATATATATATATATTATATATATAATATATATATGTGTGTGTGTGTGTGTGTGTGTGTGTGTGTGTGTGTTGTGTGTGTGTGTGTGTGTGTGTGTGTGTGTGTGTGTGTGTGTGTGTGTGTGTGTGTGTGTGTGTGTGTGTGTGTATGTATATATATATATATATATTATATATATATATATATATATATATATATATATATGTGTGTGTGTGTGTGTGTGTGTGTGTGTGTGTGTGTGTGTGTGTGTGTGTGTGTCTGTGTGTGTGATATATACATATGTATATTTATTAATACATATATATGTATATACACATGTGTATATGTGTGTTTATATGTATACGTATATGTGTGTATGTATATATATATATATATATATATATATATATATATATATATATATATATATATATATATATATATGTATATATTTCTTTTTATGTATGTATTGGTATGTGTGCGTGTACGTGTGCGTATGTGTGCGTCAGTTTTTTTGTTTTTTTTCTTACCTAATTGTTTCAATTAGGTAATTTTCAATTACAGTTGATGCACATATATATTTGGGAGACTGTTCATGTCTCAATAGTTCTACATGAAAAACTGAACATTTTGACACCTCTTTTTACTTTCAATTATTCGTTTTCCTTTATAGAATATAAAGTCTTTTGTTACACTTTTCCTGCAATATAGTACAGCAAAACCACGTCGCTCCTTTTAGCCCATTCATCCAAAATAGTACTATTTTTATAGTATATCTTCGTAGCTCATATCTCTAGTAGCTTTGAATTCTTCCCAGTTTTATATTCTTTTTCAAGTGTGTACTCCATACCATTGCACCGTACAGTTGACTAGGACGTGATGTTTACCATATCTTTGTCCACTTACGTGAATGCCCTCTTCATGTTGGCAACCAGTCTTAGCATTTTCTGGATCTTATGATTTATATGATCATTTGGCCTTAAGTTCATGGTTATGATTATTCGATTTTTTCCCCCTATCCTCTGTCTTTGCTACTGTGTCTCCTAACTCGTATTGCTATATGGGTTACATTTTTCTCTCCCCGTGCCTGACTACATGACAAGCCAGAGTGTCTCAGCGAGCGAGGAGTGCCCGTGCGTGCACCGCGAAGCCGACCCGCTCTTTCCCGGAGCCGACGGGACGCGCTGGGACTGTGAGTACTTGAATGGCGGCCTGCTCGAGGTGCCCGCCTCCTGCTGGGACCTTCACCCCGACGTTACGCAGGTGCGGCGTTCTCTCTCTCTCTCTCTCTCTCTCTCTCTCTTCCTCTCTCTCTCTCTCTCTCTCTCCTCTCTCTCTCTCTCTCTCTCTCTCTCTCTCTCTCTCTCTCTCTCTCTCTCTCTCTCTCTCTCTCTCTCTCTCTCTCTCTCTCTCTCTCTCTCTCTCTCTCTCTCTCTCTCTCTCTCTCTCTCTCTCTCTCTCTCTCTCTCTCTCTTCTCCTCTCTCTCTCTCTCTCTCTCTCTCTCTCTCTCTCTCTCTCCTTCTACTCTCTCTCTCTCTCTCTCTCTCTCTCTCTCTCTCTCTGTTTTACGTATAATTTTTTTTTCTATTTTAAACACATTTACAGATGGGCCCTTGTATCTTTTACACTCATCATCCTGCCCCAATAATATAATTGTATAATATCTGGCTGTCATACCATATGCTCCACACCTGAAATATCTTGCACTCCGGAGTTTGAGGCTCTGCTTTATATCTTACAGATTTTTTTGGATTACAACAATATTGCACACGTAGATGTGAACAGTTTCAAGGGGCTCACACAGCTGCAAGTGCTTTCACTAGCTCACAACAACATTGCTGGAATTGAAGAGGGAGCACTTGGTGGTATGTTTACTAGTAATTATGTGTATTTATTTAGAATCATTTGACATATTTTTTTCTATAATCTCTTTTTTTAGTCAGTATAAGATTATGAAGCGATTTGTTAAATAAAAGGGGTAAAACCCAGTGCTGGGCATGGATATAAAATGTGCAAATACTAGTAAAAATAAGCCAAACCTAGTATCTACCTTTCAAAAGTACCTTCTTTAGAATCTACCTTCTTAACATTTTCTTCCCACAGATCTCACTTCCTTAAAGTTCTTGGATATGTCCAGTAACAAGATCTTAGATCCTCCTGTTGACATGTGGAACTTGGCAAAACTGACTTTTCTTGACCTTTCGGATAACCATCTGACAGAAGTTCAGCACTATAATATTTCAAAGCTAGTAAGTTAGATTAAACATTTTCATCTAATCATCTAAAGTTAGGAGACTCATACCTGAAGGCTGAGTATATCATCATTTACAAAAAAAATGGTAGCTACAGCTTCAATGGATATGGGATCTTGATTGACTGAAAATATGTCCCATAAAATTCCCTGAAATAAAAGCAGTTATTAAAATCAGCAAAAATGTCTACCATAGGATTGCTTGCCAGTTTTACTGTAGATTAGTTTTGTAAATAAATCTAACATACCAATGATGAATATTAATCTTAAAAGATGATATGTGACAAAATATTCACAAGTAGTAGATATGTACCAGAGATGAAATTTATTCACACAATTAGTTTAAATCTGAAATATCAGATTTAAACTAACATATGAGCAGACTTTATAGTACACTATATTTTGATTATATATTCATCTAATATATTTTTCTGATCTAACAAGTTGTATCATTATATTTGCTCATTAGAAGGATCCATAGGTTAATCAGTATTCATAGTAGTAGTCACAAACGTCAAGCTCCATAATATTATATGTGCCATTTTCTCAATATGTTCTTATTTCTTACAACCAATTAATATGACTGAATTTCATTTCAGGTTAATCTTGAAGTCCTTGACCTACACTTAAACCGTTTGCGACAAATCCCCTACCACAGCCTTGAGCCTTTGTCCAAGTTACAAAAGCTCCACTTACACTGGAATCAGTTTGTGGTCCTCCCCATAGTACATGAAAACCTTGAGTTAGAAGAGGTCCTTGTAAACGGTAATGCCGTCCTAGACTTCCCAAAGGACATGTTTGGTAACCTCACCAAGCCTCTAACATATCACTTTGTTGTAAGTAACAAGTTACAAGTATACAACAGTATCATTTGCAGATTATTTTATAATTATTTTAATTGAAAAAGAATAAGGTAGATATTTGATTTAATAGTTGTAATATTTTTAACTATGCTTATTTCAAATATATTGGCTTTCAAACTCATACTAACTTTCTTCAACCAGGACAATCCTGCATTTGACGTTCATGGTGCCATGCTGTTGCCACTTCCTGATCACAGTCATATTGTTATGGGTAATGATGTGAGCATATGGGTTGACGATGAGGCACAAGCTACTGAAATTCTAAATAAAATCTGGGTTGTGAAGGACGGACTCTCTCAGGACATTGACATTAGTACCCTCATCCGTATCTGTGGCCTTGACAAACAAACAGGTCATATGCCACCATGCTAAAGATCATTATAATGCTTGTAAAGAATGATGACTTACTGGTATTTTGATTTTCCTTTAAATAAAGATGCTTTGATTTTGAAAGATATTTTGATTTTTCTTTAAATAAAACAGACATTAAAATCCTAAGATTTCATATTTATGCTGCTCTTACAACTTTCAAATTTGTTCGCAACATATTTTAACTCCTAGCATAAGACTGAAAATATACCATTATTGTCACAATCATATTGTAAATTACTAATAAGTATGTACACCTTGAGGTCTATCAAACTTCTTATAATATGGATTATACACAATTATTGTTGTAATAAGTAAAATTACTAATAAGTATGTACACCTTGAGGTCTATCAAACTTCTTATAAGTGTATGGGACACACTTTTATTATGATTATATATTTGTACCAAATAATTATATTAGTGGTGTTTTTAATATTACTATCATATACATGGAAAAATATCAGTCAAAAAACAAACAACCAGAGACCTCTAATTGAACATGAGTATATAATTTCTTTGGGCATGCAACTCAACATTGCTTAGAAACATTCTTTAACACACACTGCAATATCAGATATTCAATTATTCATTTGCAAAGCTGAGAAGTACTACCGGTACTTTGGTTTTATAACTGCCGAGACATTTTTTAATTCAGATACCAAAAAGTATTGTAGCAACTATGAAAATGGCAAATTATCACTACCTATTGTGGTTCTGGTTGAAAAATTAATGCAGAAGCCTCAAGTACCACTTAGAATATATCACAAGCTATATAATTTCCTATCTTTCTGTCTTACTAATTTGACAAGTATCACTATAGGCACCAAAGATTTCCAAGAGACAAAGTAATCAGTACCTTTTGGTATAAGAATTTATAAGTGCAGGTTACTTTTAAATTAGCAGTGATATTGCTCATGTCTAAATGGTTATATACATGGCCTATGTTTTGCAATTACATATATTTAAAATGCATCATATAATTATCAACCCATTATACTATATAACAAAAATAAAAAACAACATTTCTTAGGTCATACCCACTATTTTGTTAAAAGATATATATATATAACAAAAATAAAAAACAACATTTCTTAGGTCATACCCACTAGTAGGTAAAATTCATATGACATTATGAAGGGTAACTAAATATAAATCAAAGGAAAAAAATCATAACTTCCATTTAAAACTTACATTAATGCAATCTGTAGTAGAAAGTAAGTGAATGTAAGAGGAATAAATATTCTCCCCTAATGAAGGCCACACTAGAAATTTATATTTAGATATACTACAAAACTTCTGGTCTTATCCTATCTAAAAGAATATACATTTATTTAAAGATTTGAAATCCCTCTTCATAACTATAATGCAAGTGTGCCAACTCTACGAAGAGAAGCTAAAGAAGTTTTAACAGATGTGTATGGTTAAGATTTGCCTCCAACATTCCTCAAATGTTTGAAATAACATTTATCACAAAAATGTACCACATATGGCAGTCATGCGTTCAACTTCATACAAAGACTGGTATGTCCTTATTTCACATGAAACTGTTCTACTCTGTCTCTGTTTTTTCTGCTTCTAAAATGTAGAAGACCATACAAGCTTGCTTGCTATATATTAAGTTCTGACATCACTTTACAGCTTGGTAGTTTAGCAAATTTGGACTGGAAATCACAATATATATCAATTTCATTTGACTTTGTATTTAATTTGTCTTTGTACATTTACTAACAAATTGTGTACATAGGTTTTAGTAGCTTCTATCTATATGGTGTTTTGAATCAACTATTCCTTTGACATTCAAAACCTATCAATATGTAAAATTGGTGCATTAATAATACTCAATTAAGAATATTTTGTTGTTTTTTTGTGCAAACAGTACTATATGGTGAAGTTAAGTGAAGCTGAACTCCTGTTTCTGGCTGTACTCTGCCTCTAAACATAAGGGGTAAATCTCAGCCTAAAATAAACCAACAATAAATAATCTAAACAGGCAAGTTTACAGCACCAAAGCTTCACCACCACTATTTCTAGTAAGGTTTCCACTGTTTCTTGCAGCATCCAAACAGGTCTTCTTCACCTCCATTAGCCTGAAAAAAAAAGGTAATTTTCAATCTTGCATTCAAACATGATCTTAATTCTTTGGTGTCTTGTGCTACAGGTAAATAAAAAATGCCCATAAAAGGAAAAAAAAAATTATCTTTCAAATGAAAAGCACATTATACTATCTTCTCAAATATCTTTACCGATTAATGCTAGATACATGTGGTGGCCTCAGGTGTTTTGTTTTTTTATTCATATTACTTGCACAAAGATGGGTCCACATGTGCTACCAAGCTATTTACCAGACCTTGACCATTTACTCCATTCCTTAAAATTTCAGGCAATGTTATTTCCCTTTCTGTTACAATTATTACTATCATTAATATATTTTTATTATAATTATCATTATCATTATCATTATCATTATTGTATTTATAATCTTTACAGTAATAAAAGCAAAAATAAATAAAACTACATTTCCCTAAAATTCCAACAAGGGAATAAACAGATGAAATCAGGTAGACCTAATAATCAGCTCCTTAGGAATTATCTATGTGTAAACAAAATTAATAAAACAAAACACAGGGAGTGTTCCATGTATACATGTACACTCAATGTCAGGTGGCTGACAATAATTCACATCTGTCTCTCACTCACTCTCTGTCTCTGTCACTCTCAGTCACTCTCAGTCACTGTCTCTCTCCAGTCTCACGTCTCTCTCTCTGTCTCTCTCAGTCTCTCAGTCTCTCTCTCTCTGGCTCTCTCTCTCTCTCTCTCTGTCTCAGTCTCTCCGGCTCTCCGGCTCTCCGGCTCTCACTCACTCTCTGTCTCTCAGTCACTGTCACTCTCGGTCACTCTCTGGCTCTCCAGCTCTCCGGCTCTCCGGCTCTGGCTCTCACTCACTCTCTGTCTCTCAGTCACTCTCAGTCTCTGTCTCACTGTCACTGTCACTGTCACTGTCACTGTCTCTGGCTCTGTCTATCACTGTGTAAGTGTATATATTGTGTTGTGTGTGTGTGTGTGTGTGTGTGTGTGTGTGTGTGTGTGTGTGTGTGTGTGTGTGTGTGTGTGTGTGTGTGTGTGTGTGTGTGTGTGTGTGTGTGTGTGTGTGTGTGTGTGTGTGTGTGTGTGTGTGTGTGTGTATGTGTTTGTGTGTGTATGTGTTGTATGTGTGTTTGTATATTTACTGTACACTTACTGTATAACATCCTGCCACATTGCAAGCTGCTTTGCAGAATTCTGAACTAAATCTTTTACTGCTTTCTGCTCTTCCCTCAGTGTACGACCAAGCTTCTCTTGTTCGTTAATATGCCCCATCAACTGTTCTCTGTAAACAAAAACAAAAAAATTCTGTAGACAGCAATATTATTTTTTAGTACATCTATTAGCAATGTAATTCATTACAATTGCCTTGGATTGTCTTTAATAAAAGGTATTTCTCAGCATTTATTGCAGTTTAACTTCATTATAGCTTGCTTTCATACATTCTTACAGTAACTAATTTCCAGTATTTATCCTGCACTGTGAGAATAAAAATGACACACTGTTCAGACCTGTCAGTTTCTTAGTATTTATAACAGAAATCAGTGAATCCTTTGTCACCAAGCTTTTGATTCTCTATACACCTCTAATGGAATCCCACGAACATAAGTAATATGGATACTGGCAAAATAACACAGAGAAAAAGAAAAAATAATGCTTACACAAATGACAAAGAAAATGAATAACACTTAACCATTAACACTCACACTTATTTTCAAGTTCCCTTACTTTGGCCCCAGTTTTAAAACCTTTTCTCCTTTTACTTCTCTTCTGGCATTCTTAACCAGCAATACTGAATACAAAGGAAAATATCTCCTATGCAAATTACAAGGCACATACAATAATGACATCCAATCAGAAAATCCTTCTCTGGCAAAATATGACCCTCTATGGACCCAAATCATACAACCATTTAGGAAACCAGTCAAACTTTGCACATGCATACCTGAAATAATTTTTCTTTCCTAATAAGAAATGAGTTACACTTACATTAAATTAGTTCTCTGAAAGCTTTAGGAAAAATATGACCCTCTATGGACCCAAATCATACAACCATTTAGGAAACCAGTCAAACTTTGCACATGCATACCTGAAATAATTTTTCTTTCCTAATAAGAAATACACACCTGAGTGATTTTTTCTTGTCCTGAGGATCATTCGACAGGTATAATTTTATTTCATCACTAGCCTGTTGCTGTTTATATGCTAGGACATCCCGTTCAGCCAATAACACATGATATTTAGTCTGGGATGTTATGATTTCATCTTTTAGGGTCTGAAACAAAATTATGAGTTATAATGATATAGAAATAATCTATATTATCACATGTGAATACTATAGAAACATAAAACCACAAAAAGAAAAAAAAATACCTTGACTTCCTGTTCCAATTTTCCTATATTACTATCCAAACCAGCAGCCACCGAGTCGAAGGTGTGTTTTTTTTCATTATATCGAACAGTAAGGTCTTGTGCTTTTTGCCTCAGTGGTCTCAGTTCTGGAGAAGATAATGTAAAATCACCATAATAATTATTCTAATGTATGCCAAACACTGAATCAATAATCCTTCACACTTACACAACTATGTCAGTAACAAAAGCTATATTCTTTGGCAGTCTCTACCTTTGATAATTGGAGCTAAGCGGCCCTTTCTTTCTGCAATTTTATGGTTCAGTTCCATCACCATTGCAGACATTTCCTCAAGAGTCTTCCCTTTACGGCTATCAACTTCTGCTTTAACAGAAGACACCTTCTCCAAGTTCTCTTGGGTCTCATGGAAGCCTGTTACACCCATGCGTGCCTCCATAGCACTCTACATTAAACATAAAGAAGCTCTAATTATGATATGCTATTCATGATGAATACAACTAGTCACTGTTCATATAATGAGAAGCTATATCTACTGCTTTTTTAATATACATTTCATATGCTTATTCTTGAACTTACAAGTTGCTCCATTATTTGTGCATCCTTGGCTTTCAATATTTCCTCTGTCCTACTCAGGACACCAAATTCAGCTCTCAGTTCACTTAGTTCTGCTCTTTTCATCTTATAAACTGAGCTTTTCCCACGTAATTTATTTACATATCGTTTGAATTCATCACCTCGTAGAACCTGTTCACCCGAGTATTGCTTAAGCTGCTCTTGTTTGTCCTGTAGGTATATGATAGTTAGTCAAAAAATAGAATAAAACAATAATATTAATGAAAACCTATTATATGCTGGAATAAAAACATAAAACTATACCAGTCTGTTATTTCAAGTGTTGAACATCAATAGCATATTACACCTACTTTCCATAAATCTTTTATTTATCTGATTATCATATTATATAACCTAAATCTACTGTCAACTGATTAGCTCTTTCATTTTCATATGTTCATCTTTCTTATTTACATAGAATGTTTATTTGACATATACAAAATAATTTTTTTAATATCCATTAGCTGTACATATTTCCATGCATTTCTGATCAACAAACCCTCATGTCATCCTGCAAATTTCCCAGTTCATTTCGCAATTCATTCATTCGTTCTGCTGTTTGCTCCTTTTTCCGTCCAATAATTGCTGCATTTTGTCGGAAGAATGACAATTTTCCAACCTGTCAAGAAGTAATGATTAGTACTTGACACTGCAATAATAACTGAAATTACAGATTTTAACAGGGTAAAATTTTGCAAGTGTATGGAAAAATATAGGAAAAAACAAATGTTTTTAACTAACTTACAATTACATTAAACAGTACAGCACACAAAAACCATATAAAAATAAATGCTAAGCCCAAAACTGCACAATTTCAGTGCATATTTGAAAAAAAAAATTCTACCTTGCCCTCAGGACTATCATCTTCTTCAACCTCCTTCATGCGAGCTTCATTCAAGTTATTGATCTCTGTTGTTAGTGAACGTATCTAAAAATAAATAAGGGAGGAAAAAATAATAAATTAGCATCTACACATAAATAAATCTTCAGGTAACTTTTTCACATGATCACAGTTTAAATGCATACAAACATATTCATGTTTTGTCATTACCTGCTTATTCACAGCATCTAGCTCCTGCTGACCCATTGCTGGCTGTGCTGCAACCCTCTGAAGCGTAGAAACAATTCTCTGTTTTGCAGCAACTTCTTTTGGTAGCTTGTCATTCACAATGTAGCTATTTACATTTACATCTTCTTCTAGCCTCTGCAGCAAACCTATATAAAATCCATATTAGAGAAAGGATTAAAGTCAATACAGTTTTGAAAAAAAATGCACAACAAATACAGATGTATATAAAATTATGTGTAAACAGACCTCATGATCAATCAGAATACCCAAGCATATCAGCTTTACTCTAAATACCACTAAAAATTATTCCCCAACAACAAAATTTGTTCCTGAATTAAATCAAATTGCTACATGGCAAAAGTGTATGCATGGTTAATGGTAAATGGTAAAAATAAATAAATGTGCTAGATATCAAGGGTCATATAGCATTCTGCCAAAATGGTAAAAATAAGTTAATGTTTAGGATAAGATGTGTTAGATATGAAAGATTGTAGATTGCTATAGGATAATAACGGTAAAGAAAATGGTAAAAAGAGAAGAGCAGATGGAGTACACCAGGATTTAGCAAAAGGGGGGGGTTAAGGGCATAGAGTAATTAGATCATATGGAGAGTATCTTTGTATCTATAAAGGAAGAGGAACACTGTATGAAGAAAACTGTAAAAGAGCCATCATAAAACAATCATGAGGTAACAGGGGTAGAAATAGGTGCTGGAAAAGTAGGAGGATAAGAATCCGGAGAATGAGATAAAGGAACAGGGACAGGTATTGAACTATCAGTAAGAATATCAGGAGGGGAAAGACGCAGAGAAGGGCACCATTCTGACATAGGGGAGTGACATGAGCATCAATGTGGGAGCAGTAAGGATAATGGGGAAAGAAGAGGGAATGAAGAACAAGGAGAAGGGGAGGTTGGGGTGTGTTGGAAATTAGCGGGAGAAAGAAAGGTAGGGGGAACTTGAAGAGGAGGAGCATGGATATTGGCAATCACTTTGAATTAGAGGGACTAGGAATAGAGAAACTGGAGGGTTGATGAAAGATGAAATCAAGGATGAAAGGGTGTAGGAGCAAATGTGTTAGAGAAGATGGGGTGAAATGTTTAGATTGCCTAGTGCAACAGGTAAAGTGACCAAGAGGTAGGGTAGGCATCAGGAAAGTGGTAGAGATTGGAGTATCTGGATTTAGACTGGGAAAGGACAGCACTGGGATAGGTAGAGGGAAAAAAAAACTTGTAGGAGTGCTTCCAGTCTGATCTCATGTAGCGTGAGGCCTAGTTTGAATCTGAGAACTGCTACTTCAAGCTTATAGGCAGAGCAGCTCCTATGAAATACATAACGGGATCCACCACAATTGGTACATGTGTGTGACTGAGCAGAAAAATTTTAATTGTCACAAACAGGTTGGGCACAAAGAGGGCAGTAAGGTGTGGAGCAAAAGTGTTTGGCTGCGTGGCCAAAATGCCAACATTTCTGACATTGACATGGAAGGAGTTGATTAGATTAACAATGTGATTCCATGAATCCAGTAAAAAATGGTAACGAGAAGATAATTGCTGGGATGAAGTCAAATTTAAATCAACCACACTGAACATTAGACAATAAAATCTTACTCTCTTTTACAATTCTACTACTATATCAGTGAATATTCAGATTACCTTCTGGAGTTGTCCCCATCCCAGCCTTTCTAATATCCTTCAACTGATTCTGAAGTCGCATGATCCTTTGTTCTAAAAGCTGGGTAGAATCTTTGAGGTCTATGCCTTGCTGAGCCATCTCCTTTTGCTTCTCCCTTTCTTTACGCAATGCCCTCGCTGAATGGAGCATTTCTTCACTGTTTGGAGTTCCTTCAACCTTCAAAAAGCAAGTCATTTCCATCACAATATCTAACATTTCCATTTATTGTTATCAATCTAAAAAGGGGTCTTAAAGTGAAAAACAAAATGTGTTCTTTAACAATTATAAAAAAATTCTCACTTTCACCACAAAACTGAAAATGTATAGATCTATATACAGTATAGAGTTTTTAAACTGACCCTCTGCTTCATTCTCTCAATCCTTCGCATAACCAGATCTTTTTCCTCTTCCATTGCTGAGATGTCTCGTCGAAGTTCATGTGTAGAAAAGCCACTGTTTCTGAGACCTTCATATTCACGATGGATGGTCTTGAATTGCTCAATAAGATCTTCATACTGAAAATAATACATGTAATTGAGATATTCTACATTTTTAATAAAAATCTAAAATACATTTATACAAAAATATGCATGTAATGTGCAGTTTGTGCAGGAAAGCTGGAAAAAAATCTGAACATAAATATTAGCAAACTTTAAGTTAGGATACTACTGTAGTACCTTAATATGAATATCAGCAATATCAGCATCACCAAGAATCTCAGCAGGAATATCTAGCTTAACCAGATATTTTGCCAGATAAGCTCGTTTTTTCAGCTCGTCCATTCGCTGAAGAAGCCAGTACAAAATTGGGTAGATAACATGTTTGTTTCCTGACACCAGTCCTTGACGGAAATTGCTCCTGGAAAGTTTAATTCAAATAAATATATTTTCTTTCAAGTAGAATTGACATACATGTATCATAATGTAATCTAACAAATTAAAAAAGTTTATAATCTTCACCCAAAACACAAAAAGATCAGATTGGTAAAGAAAAAAAAACATCTTAAAGTTAAATGTAGTGTACAGGATGAACAAAAAATTCTGAGGAATTCTGATAACAGAAAATCTATTTCCTTGAAGATTGACTTTAAAAATCTCATTAAAGGAATGCATGTAGGCATACAAGTATATTAAATTAACAGTCATGAATATACATTTTATTCTCTGTATTTTACTGATGAGAAATTACCTCATAGTTTTTTTAATGTCTAAGAACACATCAATCACTTGTTTTACAATATATATAACATCAACCTATTACATTTGCTAAAGTAGAACTAAACACAAACCATGCAGGAATTAGATTTATTACAGTTTATACCAAACTATCATATTAATCAACATGTGACAAAAACTGCTGTCCTTAATCCTCTAACAATAGGAAGATATTATGTAATCAGTACAAGTAGAAAGTAAAAATACATGCCATTTTTTTATATATCATGATTACTATCACCTATAAAAATACAGCGGAAAGATCATTGACGTTGAAACGACCAAAATAAGCAAAAATAAAAGACCCTTTTTCTATAATGATTAAAAGACTGCAGAGTCCACTGTGCATAAAAGCCATATAAGACCAATGAAACATTGATGACCGATGAATAACTTGTGTAAGCACATGCTGAATAGCCAAAAGGCCTCAGATCTCTAGACTGCAGCCTTGTAGCCCTTCCATCCTTCTATTTTGCTTCATGCTTATATCCTAAAGAATGACACATGCATCAGCGATAAGTAGATCTTTCAAACTGCAAGCAGCATCTGCCCATTAAAAAGTTCTTGAGTTGATCTGAAAGGTAAAATGAGCTATTTCTTACTGGCCTGCTGGTTAATAAGGTTATCGTGCAGTTATAGGATCTGATTTCCATTCCTAGAGACATGCAAAACTTACTCATAGTCCTTACTAACACCCATAATTCATCAGACATAAAAGGTGTAACTTTTGTCAATTCTGTGAGATCTATACATAAAATACTAAGACCTTTTATCTAGTGGTAGTGCTCACAGTATCTCTAGTACTTCACAGTTATTGGGAATTTCAGTATTACAATGTATCTATATATCCTAGGAGTCCTTCATCAACGTTCTGCATTCTGGGCTTGTTAAGCGCCCTTTTTGCAATCCTATACTGCCTCTTGCTAGCACAACTTTTTCTAGTTCTAATGAAGAGTTGATATATCTGTCCTGAACCTTCTCCTAAGCATATTACACTAAGATTTCATTATCTACCTTTCCCTCTGAAAAACTCTATATGACAAAATTTCTATTAATATAAATGTAAATGAAATATGTGAGTAAAAATTCACACTACATGAAACAAGCAAAAGTTCGTTATCATAACTTTTACAAGTCAAAGAAGGCAGGAAAAAGCTTTTACCCTTTGGCAATCTAAGGGTTAAGAGGCAGTTTATGGTTTGGCCTGGTTGGCTTCTGCAATAATAGTATTTACAAGAATTTTAGATAATGAATAAATCAGGATGTTATACTACCTACACTAATATGCGATGGACAAAGAAGTAATTTGCACATTCAGAATGTTTTGTTCTGTACTTGTCCACTTACATTCTAACCAAAAAAATTGTCACTGGGTAGAGAAATGTCCTTGCTCACAACATACCTATAAGTTTATCTGAAATTCTACCTTTGAAAATATACCACTAACTACAGTGAAAATCAGTAATGTGTACAAAATGCAGTTTGAATTAAAAGTGCATCTGTGAAATAAGTCCTTACATCACTGTTGCTGGATTTCTGCTGGTGCTGAAAGTCATGAAAAAATGTTGTTGATATTAGCACAAAAATGGCCCTCTACCTTTCTCAGCATGTTCCATCAATGAATCCATTCATCATTTTCTATTGTACCCTCCTTGCCACTGAGAATGGTATAATAACCTGTTCATATATCTAAAAAAAATCTTTGCCAGTGCTTCAATTCAAATCACTCACCACTCCTGTGCACAAAAACTGTGTAACAAAACATTTCATGGGTATCTGGTTTCAAAAGGGGCAAACAGGATTATACACACAAGATATATTTACATCCAATGAAGACACCTCCATTCATATTCCATCATGTCAGTGATTTAGAAAAGTGAAAGTAAAATGTTATTTGCCAAATAGACTTGTAACACTTGACTCACATGTTGTCGTCTGGAGGTTTATACTTCAAAATACGAAGCATCCCCAGCATTCTGATGGCCATTTGTTCTGGCTCCTCCTCACGAATGTCAAGGCGGTTTTTGGAATCAATCTCCGCAAACACATCATTAAGGACCTGTTGAAGAAAATCCAAGTTAAATATAAAGAGAAAAGAAATACTAATGAAAATATTTTATCACACATCTAGAATGATTCAATCATTCTGTAAATTAGAAAGTAAGTAGGTGCTTGTATGTGTATATACACATGTGTATATACACATGTGTGTGTGTGTGTGTGTGTGTGTGTGTGTGTGTGTGTGTGTGTGTGTGTGTGTGTGTGTGTGTGTGTGTGTGTGTGTGTGTGTGTGTGTGTGTGTGTGTGTGTGTGTGTGTGTGTGTGTGTGTGTGTGTGTGTGTGTGTGTGTGTGTGTGTGTGTATGTGTATGTGTATGTGTATGTGTATGTATGCGTATGCGTATGCGTATGCGTATGCGTATGCGTATGCGTATGCGTATGCGTATGCGTATGCGTATGCGTATGCGTATGCGTATGTATGGTGTGTGGGTGTGGGTGTGGGTGTGGGTGGGGGTGTGGGTGTGGGTGTGGGTGTGGGTGTGGGTGTGGGTGTGGGTGGGTGTGGGTGTGCACATGTAAATTTGTACATTCTTAACACTCAATGACAACTATAAACCCTTCAAGATAACTGATAAAGCTTGGTTTAACTTACTTGTATCAACTGTTCTGGCTGAAGAGAATCGAAGCTGATAAGGTTGTAGTTGCGATTATATGGCTCCTTGTTGAGCTCTCCTACGATATACCTGATATCTTCACTCATCGTGATTGGTTTGCTGTATGGCTTGTCTCTGACAGTCTATCCTGTGGGGAGCAAAACTTGAACTGTAATTAACTGTATATGTAAACTGCAGCTTTACTTTTTCGAAGTGATTACAGAACCAGAAAAAAATCTGTGCTGCTTAGCCCGAAAATCATCATGTGGATACGGATCCATTTCTTTATCTTCAGAAAATCTATCTGCAGAGACAGACGACACAAACACTTCCTCGAATCGAAATCGAGGTTATCGAAACCAGCCGAGTACTGCCGAAGATGACCTGAATTGGTTAGGTTAGGTCTGGTATGGTATGGTTTGGTTTGAATAGGATCGGGAACTGGATTCGTGCTTCCAAGAAAGAAAATCATCATGTAGAATCAGATACATTTCTATAACCCTTGCCTTACTTTCATGCAATATACTGGACACAGGTACTGGAATTCAGCCACAAAGCAAAAGAAAGAAAAAATTTTCTTCAAGAAATGGGTTAATTACTTTCTATAATAAAAAATATTTTCTTTCTTTAATTCTACTGTGTAGCAAATAAGAAAAATACATGGCAACTGCACCTAACACAACCCTTAGTGCAATTCTGGATACAAATGCGAGAATTACAAATTTGCTAAAGTTAGTATTTGCACTAAAACCTTTCGCCCTTCTAGTTTCGCAGCAAGATCTAGGAAACCTACCCGTATAATTGACCAACTAATGTCCACACTCCCTGTTTTAATTCACAAAAGAGTACTGTAATGGTGAAAAATGTAGGTGTATTATCGGTTCGTCTTTCCTCTTGGGTTCACCCGTCTGAGGAATGTATCCTTTGCACATTCCTTTGTTGATGTTTTGATTGGCGTTGCCATGGTAACCTTCTCACCGGCGGAAAGTTCAAGATGAACACACAAATTCCTGATTGTTTATGCTATTATATGACTTGTATTCTTATATTAGACATTTTCATTAAAGAAATATCTAAAATGATAATGATATGATATAAAACAATTGCCATTATGAAGATGCTGATGGTGTTCTGTGCAAGAAAACGATGCATAGCACTCAAAGCTTGCCGAAAAGTTTTTGCAGGTATCAAATAACAAGGTCTATATACGTACTTATATAGACTTTGTCAAATAACACAAGGAGGCCATGTATGTATATGTATGTGTGTATGTATGTATGTATGCATATATATATATAATCATATATTATATAGCATGTATATATCATATTGATAGATAGAGAGACAGATAGAGATAGAGATACTGATATATATATATGTATGTGTGTGGTGTGTGTGTGTGTGTGCCCCACACACACACACACATGTGTTATAATGTGTTATATGTGTGAGTACATATGAGTATGTGTTTGCCAACAATTGTATGATTATTTGTTTGTTCTTGCTCACATATCTGCAATCTGTGCGTGTGTGAGAGAGAGAGAGAGAGAGAGAGAGAGAGAGAGAGAGAGAGAGAGAGAGAGAGAGAGAGAGAGAGAGAGAGAGAGAGAGAGAGAGAGAGAAGAGAGAGAGAGAGAGAGAGAGAGAGAGAGAGGAGAGAGAGAGAGAGAGAGAGAGAGAGAGAGAGAGAGAGAGAGAGAGAGAGAGAGAGAGAGAGAGAGAGAGAGAGAGAGAGAGAGAGAGAGAGAGAGAGAGAGAGAGAGAGAGAGAGAGAGAGAGAGAGATGAGAGAGAGAGAGAGAGAGAGAGAGAGAGAGAGAGAGAGAGAGAGAGAGAGAGAGAGAGAGAGATTGAGAGAGAGAGAGAGAGAGAGAGAGAGAGAGAGAGAGAGAGAGAGAGAGAGAGAGAGAGAGAGAGAGAGAGAGAGAGAGAGAGAGAGAGAGAGAGAGAGAGAGAGAGAGAGAGAGAGAGAGAGAGAGAGAGAGAGAGAGGAGAGAGAGAGAGAGAGAGAGAGAGAGAGAGAGAGAGAGAGAGAGAGAGAGAGAGAGAGAGAGAGAGAGAGAGAGAGAGAGAATGAGAGCGCGTGCCGATTTTCAAGGGAAACCGAGCTCTTTGGCCCGCTCCTCTGCATTGTCTGCACGAAAGCGCCCCATAACCACGAAGCTCGAGCGACGGCCGTCCGGTCCATACAAAAAACATCCTCCCAATAGTATTCTCTTGTAACTTCAGTGGTTGCAAGAAGGGAAAATGACGTCACACACATGGAATTTGTTCTGGGGTTCTTCCTTTGTGCGCACACCTCTCAGGAACGGCGTGGGGAGATACGTTCAACAGCTCCAAAGAGTTACGTTTAAGTTTTGTAAGACCCATGGAGGCAGTCAAGGGATGAGGTAAGAGAACGGAATATCACGTTTTTTGGTATGGTAGAGATGATTAGACCTGGGATTTATTTTAGAAAGAATGTCTGTCTTGACAAGTGCAGATTTACAGAGTTGGTATTAGATATCACGTTTGTTTTGTATCCAAACCAGAATGTGGATTTAGAAACCATACTTAAACTACCTTTATTCATATTGGTAATGCAAATACAAGATTTCCCAAGATTTTAAGTTTTGATTGAACAACCAAAGGAACATAGCTTTTAAGATTTGCAGTCTCTTAAGTAAAATTCACAAAAATCCCATCTTGGTTAGATATCATAGTTAAACAAAGCTTGAACTCTATTCATTTGTGATCAAAATTGCTTTGAAATAACATGAAATAGCACAAATAGATTTAGACAAAAATACTTCAGTTATACCATTAATTTAGGGAAATTTTTTGTGTGTTACAGGTTCCAGCGATTTTTTTTTGTAGACTTAGATATTAATATCTATTTAGGCCTGTTTTATTGTATGTGACATCATATGTAACCTAATGTTTTTGTTACACTGTCCAACTGCCTCCTGAGAGTCCACATAGTTTTTTTTTTTTTTTTTTTTTTTTTTTTTTTTTTTTTTTTTTTTTTTTATCTACTGTGTTACTTGGATTGTATGTTAATATTATCTGTACCTTCACCCTGCTACTAATAAGAAACCCATAAATTTTGTGTGTATGTACTGATACCCTAAAGATTTGACAAACATTTGAGTAAATTTATTGTATTTCTATATAGAGAGATATATAACAATGAGCAGCACCATAACAAGAAAAATATATTAGACTTAAAAATACAGCCTTTTTCCACCATTATGTTAATGGCTAATTCATTTGAAATTTCATATACATCTGTTTTTAATTTTGATGGTCATAGTACTATACTTTTCTTCTTTTTACCCCCTTTACTAGACATTTTGAGAATGTTGTTTCACAGTTCATTGATTTCTTAGTAAAAGCAAAAGGTCTTATGATAGAGTTGAATCACCTTAAAGCTTCTTTAGAGGTATATAAGTTCTGTTTTACCATAGAATGTCAATTCAAATCTGTTCTATACAAATCTTTACAAATATGTATGTAATTCTAATATCTCAGAAACACAAGCTTACTGTTTGTTATTTGTGAATGAGGAATGTAATATTCCATGTAATGCTGCAAAATCAGAGAGCATGGAACTTGCATTTTTATTTAATTTTATTTATTTATTTATTTACTTATTTTAACTTAAGTAACATATTTTGTAGGTATGTTTTATCCTTTTTCAAGGTGGTTGGCTATCTTCTTTTCAGAGAATTCATTGAAAAGGACCTTGTTGATTTTGCAAAAGTGAACCCAGGAGTTGTTGTGTACCTCAAACCACGCCGTCACAGATCTCCTTGCCTCAAGGCAGAATACTGTATGTTTTTATATCATCTTTATTTAACTCTCATGATGTTGATTGACTTTATGAATTTTAAATACAAATTTAAAAACCATTGTTCTTGTACTCTTACCAAATGATTATATTGATAACTGTCTAAAGTGTTTAAGTGTTTTCATAAATTTTTTATTTAATTTTTTACCCAGTAAATGGTGAAGAAGAATATATCTCAGCTCACAACCTCTCAAGTAGCGATATCAAGAAATGGGTGGAATACCTTAGAATGCGGTCAGGAAATCCAGTGGAACGTCTCAGAAAGTATCAGCACACAGATCACCCATCCATTCAAGGCCCTTGGACACCCTGGACACATCGTGATCCTGAGATTAACGTAACTGAATTTCCCAGTGTAAGTATTGTGATTGCATGTCAGGAATATTGATTTGTCAGATAAAGTTGTCAATTAGAATGATCCTCTAGTAATGGGACATTGTATACTACTACTATTCACCTTCTTAGACAAGACACCAAGTTGTATGTTAGTCATCATAAAGAATTGTGGTGTATCATGGTCTTATTTAGGGGAGCAAGAATTATTTTGAGGTGTGGATAATGTGGAGGAAAAATGCAGAATTTCCCTGAATATAGATTGAATTTTCTCAACAGGTTAATGTATATATGAACTAATCATACAGTGATGATTTTTTTTCTTTCTTTCTTTCTTTTTTTTACTTTTTTCCTTTTTCCTTTTAACCAAGGAGGTATTCTTAATCTTTTGGTCAGAGATGTGACAGGTGAAGGTAAGGACCAATTACTAAGTGGGGCATAATGGCAAAAATAATACATTGTGATTTCTTTATCTACAGGAGAAGCTGTCTGCTGCTCATGTAACAGAGAAGACTGCAACAGAGCAGGTGATAGAATTATTTGAAAAGCAGAAGATTGCCAGTGGATCAAATACATCATAATAAGTATTTTTAAGTGCCATTTATTAAGTATGTTTAACTGATGTAACAGTGAAAGCTTTTCTGTAAGAATGAGGAGAGTGGTAAAATCAAAGAAAATAGAAAGAGAAAATTTTAAAAATATATTCTATTGATTCAAAGCATTAAAATTGATATTTATGAAAATAATGAACATTTCTCAAATGATTACAGTGAACATCTTATTTATGTAATGATATATTGTTATATAATTTTTAAAATCTGTTTTACATACAGTGAAATATAGAAATTATTTTGCTTCGTTAATGATGTATCTTCTGGATTATTGAACTAGATATTACAAACTGTAAACTGTATATATGTATGACTTTTGTAAATAAATG
>NW_020868637.1:616386-626386 GCF_003789085.1 Penaeus vannamei | reverse complement strand
GGATAAGCTATGTAGCATTATGCACAGAAGCACTGTTTGTAAAGCCTGCTACAGTAAAGCATAAATGCATATTCAATCATTTTAACACCATGTAGAAATGATATGTACTAGTTGATCTTCATTAACCCAGTGTTGCTGAGGATGTATTAATATGCCATGCCCATGGTGAGCTTAGTTTATGATTTGGTCTTTACATACAGATGGCTCCACAAGTGTTTTGTCACCAAAGAATGAATTTCTATTTATCTCACCTCTTACCCTTTCCCCTGATCTTTGTAAATATATTTTATTTTATATTGCCATTAGTATTATTAATGGCTCTGTAATGGTTATAATGTCAACAATAGTATTAACAGTATCAGTATTGACAGCATAAAAAAAAATATCACAATTCCCCTTGCAGCATTGGGTTAACATGATTATGATAAGACAGTGTCAGAATTCATTATTGTTCTGAATTCATGTGTACAGGCAGTATTCTGTGTTTTTGAAAAGGGTAGAAAAGGGAAAAGGCACAGTATAAGTTGCATACTGACCATCTATATGAATTGGGGACATGACTTTGTTTCGTAATTTACTTCCTTATTTGATATTTAAAAATAGTATTGCAGTGCTATTTTGGGTAGTCAGTTTCATTACTTTAGTTAAGGCTAGTATGATTCATTGAAGGTAAAGGGTTATGCCAAAACACCTCAATATATTATGATTAACCCATTAATGCCAGTATATTTTAAAGCCAAAAATGATATTTTCCTGGCGGCTACAAAATCGGTGTGTGTCTTCAAAAACAAGGTGGCAGAATTTTCATAAGCAGCCATTCCAATGCTAATTATTGCATCTGAGTTCTCAAGCTTGTGCATAATTTTTCTGTGCTCAAACTGGTTATAACCATTCAAATTGCTCTGCACAACAACAATTTTGGTGGCTCCTATAATGTATTTTACAGGAGCTACCCTGCCTACAAGTTGAAGCCTGACATAGCAGTTCTCGGATTCAGTTTAGGCTAAACAGGAAGCATGCCAATTTAAGTCTTGCTCTTGCTACCAATCACTCCACTCCTCTCCCTTCTTCCCAATATGTCAACATTGCTCCAGTTTTTTTCCCCCTACCCCTTTCCATCTTACCACTACTACCTGTCGTCTCCACTCAAATTATTTTGCCATTCCAAGTCCAGATACTCCAATCTCTTCCACTTCACCAGTGCTTACCCGTCCTCTTCACTTTAACTGTCACACTAGGCAATATAAACATTCCGCTCCCATTCTCGTCCTCATAAGAAAAGCTTTGTTTTTTTAGACCTCTCCACATAGCTCCCTCTTTCTCCCACTCCCTCCTAGCACATCCCATCCTCCCTTCTCCATCTGCACCATCCCTTCTTCTTTCCCTGTTATCCTTTCTGCTCCCATGCGGATGCTCATGTGACTCCTTTCTTGTCACAGCAGTGTCCTTCCACCTGACAATTATCCTGATACTTCACGTCTGTCCTCTCCAACAACCATTTCTACCTTTACTACCTATTGATGCCTCATAATGGCTCTTTAGCACCCTGCCCCATGCAGTGTTACTCTTCCTTTCTTAGATGCATAAAAACTTTCCATATGATTTGATTGCCCTTTGCCATCAACCCCTTCCCCCTTATACTAATCCCTGCTCTACTCCATTTGCTCCCTCTTTTTACCCTTTTCACTGCTACCCACTACCTTTGACATCAAATGCTCTTTGTACTAAGCATTAACTCCTCTACCGTCTCAATACTTTGTTCATTCAAAAGTAGCAAATAAGCAAATCTGATTATAGGAGGTATTCAGATAATTGGCTCTGGGAAACAAGGTTTTGGGGAAATGGGGGTGTTTGCCTGAAAGTCACTTGACATGTCATTCATTACAAGTTGTAGCTTGTACTCACCATGTTCAATCACAAAAAGAAAATAGGCTAGAACAAAACTAAGATGTGCTTGCATTATTAGCTTTGGGAGACAAAGGGGTACAGGAAAGTGGGGGAAAAGGGGTGGATTTGGAGGTGTGCAGCTGGAAGAAACGTTAATCAGTACCAAAAATACTTCTTTTTGATATCTACTGATAGAAAAAAGGAGAAAATAACCTGCCAATTTTTGCAAGGTTACTCAGAGTATTCTCAGATTGGATGCAGTTTCTCCAAAAGTACTTAATTGATGATTATCAAACTTTCAGGGTCAAATCAAGAGACATATTCTAAGCAAAGGTGATTTCATGTTCATATATGAATACTTCTACACCTAGTGGTACTCTAGCAAAAAAGTAACAAACTTCATTCACATTCTGGCATAATAAGCTGGGACAATCTTAGTTGATAAATATCTTGAATACATTGTTAATAAATGTGCCATATCAAAATCAATGTAGTAAATACACACTTTGATGTGACCACTAGCTCGAAGCTGCCTCAGTACTAAACAAAATGTATGGATAGTCTTATATATATATATATATATATATATATATATATATATATATATATATATATATATATATATATATATATATATGTATAGACTTTTCCATATGGATTTGGCAAGATGCATTTTAGACTGGCTACATTTCATCATTAGCTGCCTTATTTAATGCTAATGCTTTTATTGCTCTTAAAAATCCTAGCACGTTCTCTTATCACAACTAGACTGGAGTAGCCAACCAAAACAATTGTCTCTTCTCCTGAGCAATGTGTCAAAATGCCATGAACACTCGGTGACAATTGAGACCTTGTCTGTTAATTATTGTAGATGTGCTTGGCGATATATCATCAAATAAGGAACCACTCCAAGGTCTATTTAGCATTGTATATAATGCAGGTGCTTGACCCTTGAATGCTAAGGACAGAGGTCAGTTTTTATTAGGGGCTGCATTCCACTAGATATTCTATATATGAATTTAAGAGATTGTCTATCAGAAAAAGTTATTTTCTCCATTTATTTCATGTTCATATATGAATACTTCTACACCTATCAGAATTTTTTTTCCCAATTTTGGAGTTAGGAGACAGGAATTTATCCACGTTTGCCATTTGTAAAAGATTTCTAAGTACTTTTTTTTAGATAATTAAGACCCTCAGAAAATAGGTGAAAATTCATATAAAACTAGAAAAAAGAGAGATAGAGAGAATCCAGATTCCAGTCTGTTTTTAAGCAGGTATAAGGAAGGTCTAAATAGGTTAAAGAGGTGGCTAGAATATATCATTCCCTAGTTTCCACAAACTATGTTAATATATGGTAGGTCTCCAAACTTAATAATTTTTTAATGAATCCCAAAGGTAACGAAATTTGCATTTGTTTTGTCGTACCGAAGGATAGAGGATTCTAAGAATTAAAAGATTACTCCTGTTACTCTTTTCTGGTAAATCTCCTTGATAAAATATTTTCCTATGCAATTTTTAGCAATTTGCAGTCTTAATCATTTTTTCTAAACTCAAGACTAAGGATTCTTAATCATGTGCATCTTTTGAGGAACTTTAGACTATGTACTCTTGATCCTTTGAAATGTGTTTTTAAGAAATGTATGTTGGCAAATTTTAACAAAATAGCTAAATTGGTATTTGTTTTTTTTATTATTCATAAGAAGTTGCCAAAAAATGTATATATATATTCAATTTTATATTGAAAGAACAATGTAGCAAATCTTCCCAGTTTTCATTTAAGTATTTTAGGTCATATTTGGCCTTGTTTTGTATGATTATCCACCTTGGCTTTCAAAATATGTTTCAGTATCCTCTCTAAATTCTTTAAAATATAGGTAGATGCCATGCATTAAAGAGATAAAATGCTTTAGCTCATGCACACAGTAGTTTAATGCTAACTGTGCAATGTGCTTGGTCCAGTTTGTTTTATTCTTGTTTACTTATCAAAAATAATGAAAAAAATTCATATGACATTAATTTTGTCCATGACTTCACTAAGAACATTTGTCTGCATCATCTAGTAAGTGCTAATACTTTTAACTCATTTAAATTTGTGTTCAGTTTGGACCATTATCATTGATCAAAAGAATCTTATTTATAAACAGCAAATCCTGTGAAGAAATGGTTAACATTATATGTGAACCAATTAAATTAATATTATTTTGGAACACTGTGACCTAAAGTTTGTGATGTTTGGTGAAGAAAGTTTCTTGGAGAATTGATTTCAGAAACATAAAAGGGGATTGACTTTTATGCATAAATTAAGATGTAAAAGATTCACCTTTGATATGTTTACTTTTATTTGATTATTGTTTTTGGGAGGACTGTTTAGAAAATGGTTAGCAGCCAAGCACTTTAATGAGTGTGTGCTTGCATAGGCACATTTAGATACTGTATGTCCTTTTTTTTTGTGTGTGTGTGTGTGTGTGTGTGTGTGTGTGCAGATATGTGTGAGAGAGATTAATATTTTTCATCTAGTCTTGCTCTTACCACCTATTTACTTTTCAAAACCTTTTAGATTTTAGAAATATACCTAAATGGTTAATACAGTTAAGTGGTAGTTATGAATTATTAAATGATTTAGCTAGAATATGAGTGTTGTGGGATTACATTCAGAAAAGGCACTAAAATCCCTAGAATTACTTTTTTGGATTTTAATATTCAAACACTTACAGATATTCTTTTTTCCAGTGACAGTCACTGCCGCCAAGATGCCTCCTAGGAAGAAACAAGAAGAGACAGACAAGCAGACTCGTATTGCTATCGTCAACAGCGAGAAATGCAAGCCAAAACGATGCCGTCAGGAATGCAAAAAGTCGTGTCCTGTGGTGAGAATGGGTAAACTCTGCATTGAGGTCACCATCAATGACAAGCTAGCATCCATCAGTGAGGAGCTTTGCATTGGATGTGGTATATGTGTGAAGAAGTGCCCATTTGATGCCATTATGATTATCAACTTGCCCAGTAACTTGGAGAAGGAAACAGTCCACCGTTACAACAAGAATTCCTTCAAGCTTCATCGACTTCCTGTTCCACGCCGAGGTGAAGTCCTGGGATTGGTTGGCACAAATGGAATTGGGAAGTCGACGGCACTAAAGATCTTGGCTGGAAAACTGAAACCCAATCTAGGTCGCTTTGCAGATCCACCAGATTGGACTGATATTCTTACCTACTTCCGTGGTAATGAACTGCAGAATTACTTCACTCGCATCTTGGAAGATGATTTGAAGGCCATCATCAAGCCTCAGTATGTAGACCAGATTCCCAAAGCTGTCAAAGGCTCTGTCAAAGATCTGCTTAACAAAAAGAGTGATATTGGTAACTTGGATGAGATGCTCACTGTCCTGGATCTGCGAAGTGTCTTAGTGCGCAACATAGAAGATTTGTCTGGAGGAGAACTGCAGAGGTTTGCAATTGCAATGGTGTGCATTCAGAGAGCTAATATTTATATGTTTGATGAGCCATCCTCATATCTTGACGTCAAACAGCGTTTGAATGCCTCTCGTGCCATTCGCTCCATGGTGAAAGAGGATAACTATGTGGTGGTGGTGGAGCATGACTTGGCTGTGTTAGATTATCTTTCTGATTTCATCTGTTGTTTGTATGGCCAGCCAGGTGCATATGGAGTGGTCACTGTACCATTCTCAGTGAGGGAGGGTATCAATGTTTTCCTTGATGGCTTTGTTCCAACAGAAAATCTTAGGTTCAGAGAAGAGTCTCTCACCTTCAAAGTATCTGATCAGCTGAGTGAAGAAGAAATCAAGAGAATGTGTCGCTTGAAGTATCCCAAAATGACTAAGAAAATGGGTGACTTCCATCTTACAATAGATGCTGGCAACTTCACAGATTCAGAAATTATGGTGCTGCTAGGGGAAAATGGAACTGGAAAAACTACATTCATCCGAATGCTTGCAGGACGATTGGAACCTGATGAAGGGAAGTCTGATTTACCAGAGCTGCACATATCTTACAAGCCACAGAAGATCAGCCCTAAAAGTCAGTCTACTGTGCGGCAGCTGCTTCATGACAAGATCAGAGATGCATATATTCTCCCTCAGTTTGTTACTGATGTAATGAAACCTATGAAGATTGAAGAGCTCTTTGATCAAGAAGTCCAGCATCTTTCTGGAGGAGAATTGCAGCGTGTGGCGTTGACTTTGTGTCTAGGTGTTCCTGCAGCAGTTTATCTTATTGATGAACCGTCTGCTTACTTAGACTCAGAACAGCGTTTAGCTGCTGCTAAGGTCATAAAGCGTTTCATTATGCACGCCAAGAAGACTGCTTTTGTTGTAGAGCACGATTTCATTATGGCTACATACCTGGCAGACAGAGTCATTGTGTTTGAGGGTCAGCCATCAGTCAGGACATTGGCCAATGCACCCCAGACACTGGTGTCTGGAATGAACAAGTTCTTGGAGATGTTAGGAATCACTTTCAGACGTGATCCTAACAACTTTAGGCCTCGTATCAACAAGGACAGTAGCCAGAAAGATGTTGAACAGAAGAACTCTGGCAATTACTTCTTCCTTGATGTTGAAGGCAAAGGGGACTCAAAGAATGATAAAAAGCACTGAAATTTAATATCATTGGTGCTTACAATTTTATTAGAAATGCAGCTCTGGCTCCAAGCCACATACCATGAGCCATGCAGTGCTCTCATATTCAGACATGGTGGATATAGATGTAGGAGCACAACTATCAGCAACCTCCCCATCATTCAGGCAAGAGCAACAACAACTGAAGGGAGTACTACTGCAGCTGCATTTGTCTGCTATTAGATCTGTCAATATTGACTGTAAGGTTCCATCCGTATTTTTTTTTTTTTTTTCCATTGTGGAATTTCCTGCCTTGAGTGATTGTAAAAACATTTCAAATTCTAAACCCTGTAACAGCAGTAAAGATTGTTCCATCCATTTCAATTTGTGTAAAGAATTGTAACAGATTGCATTAATGCAGCAATAGGGAGAATGAACAGCAGTACATCAGTATCTCTTGCCAAACCTTCATACATGACATTATCTACACTGTTCTGTCATAAAAACAATACAAATAATTCAACATGTCTTTAATGTTGATATTATAACTTGTATGTTTATTTTTACAATGTAATAGTAAATGATTTTAGATGGTTGATTGTTTTCCCTGTAATGCATACTCTTTAATTGTTGGAGCCTGAAGGTTGTCTGCACCACCCAAGGACATAGCTGTTTGCTATATTTCCAATATGAAAATTACAAGCTGACTAAGGGCTGCATCTGCTCATATCTCCAAACATATTGTTATTTTTAAGTGGTCCAAATTATGTTTATATTATATTGTGAGGTCAATATTGAAATGGCAGTGATGGTACATTTGTTTCCTTAAGCCTTCCAAACTTCATGATTTGAGTCAAGAAAATCTAGAGAGATTCTGATAAACAAGTTTATAAAAAGTGAAATTGTGGATATACACAGCAGTGTCATCAAACTGCCCAGGTGCCAAACATATTTAATAAGAAATGCAGTGGAAAATTTATTGAGTTTTTAATTGGCAAATTAATGTTCTGAAATGGCAAAAGTGAGTTGTTTAATTAAAAGAAATACATTTTATCTTTAGGGCCATTCTGTTGTAATAAACAACCAACTTTATACTTTAGTAAACATTAGCTGGTTCTTTTATCATATTTATTTTAAAGCAGTCTTTAAAATGTATGAAGACTCCGAACATGAGATCTTAATTTGAAATAGAAGTCGAGGTGTTTGAAAATGAAGAGTGGTTGCATATCTACATAACGTATTATTGTTGTTCATCACACAATATGGTATCCATGCTTCATATATTTTTATCAAGATATACATAGGTCTTGGGTTGGCTTCAAATTCAACTCTTCAGTAAGCAGCAACCTTGAACACCTTCTTTCATTATATTGTAATTTAGTAATTTAAGAAAAGAGTTAAAGGTAATATTTATAAAGAGGATTTTGGCATGTTTTTATCTTAATTTTGGTTTGACAATATCAAATCACAGTTGGCAGTCCATGGTATAGAAAATACATCATGTCTACACACATTTTGCAAGTGCCATAACATCCCTTTGACATGACACAGAAAAGCCAGTAAATGAGAGATTGGGCCATTTGCTTATCATCCAATTCCTTTTTCGTTGCTGTCATGGAGAACCTCTCACAATCCATAAAACCTATCAGCAGTCTATAAGATGCAAACCAGTTTTATCTGTCAGCACGACAGAAACGGTTAAGATTTTGCTGGATACCCAGCATACATTCCAGCCACTAACTATTACCCTCACCAAAACTTTATTCTATAACCACTGGCAGTCATTTTGGTCAGGTCTGACCACCAATAAATTTCAAACCATTAAACCTTCCATCTCTTCTTGGTTGTCCCCATACCACCACGCTTGGAAACTGCTCTTGTCCGTTAACGAATTGGGTGCACCCACCCAGTGACATGCAGAAATATGGTGATGCCTGGGGCCAATTCCTTGATTGCATGCCCCAAGACTCAAGTTAAGGCCTAGTTCTGAGAAATATGAGAAGGGAGATATTTTGATAATGTAAACACAGATAAAACATGAAATAAACACTTCATTCAAATGAAATATGAATTTCAAAGGCACTCTGCACGCTACTGCACCCGCCTCACGCATGCTATGCCCCATCCCACCTTTATGCTTCCCATGCAATACTCTTTCAGTTCTACATAATCTACTATCCTGTCCCCTCATTACTGAAGCCCTCGCTTTTCCTAATTTGCCTTCTATTCCTTGGCCCCCAACCTGTCGGACATCATGGAACCTTCAACCTTTTCAAATGATGGCCTGTTCTTCCTCGGATGCATAAATACCCTCCATCGAATGTAATCACCCATTACCCTTAACACTTCATTCAACACCTAACCTACCCCACTCCCACTCTTTCTACCCCCATTCACTACCATACTATCTTACATTGCCATACGACCATTAGAACATTTGCTACTTTGTTCTAATAAAGAACTCCTTTAAGCCCCTTTTACCCTAATATTTTACCGTAGTGCCATATGACCTTTGGTTTCAAGCATATTCCCTTGTTTAAAAAGAAAAAAGCAATAATCATTCTCGCTGGAGACGTTAGAGTCCACAGGGCGTGTCGCATGGCTCGTCTGAACGGCGATCGGGATTTGCGCCGTTTCTTGGTGCGCACAAGGTCTATATAAGTACTTATATAGACCTTGGGTGCGCAGGGATCGGACTCTGCAGAGAAAGGATAAGGAACAGTTCATCAAGAACCTTGCCTAGGAGGTAGAAAGTCATTTCCTAGTAAATGACCTTCGGCATGTCTTCCAAGTCCTGAGAAAACTGAACTTCAATCCATTCTCACAGATGTATGCAGTCCGCTCAGCAGTCAGTCTAGATGCACGGGATGTCGCAATTCCTGTGCCTGATCCACCCGTCAGTGAAGATCCCCCTACCCTGACTGAAGTTGGGGATGTGTGATATCCCTGCTGAACTGCTAAATGATGGGGGTGAGCCTATGGCACAGGACTTGCATGCTGTCCTAGTTGCCATTTGGCAGTCCGGTTCTATTCCCTCTGACCTGTTGAAGGGCGTGGTCATCCCTCTCTGGAAGGGGAAAGGGGATCGTTGGGGCTGTAGCAACTACCGTGGCATGACATTGTTCAGTATACCAGGCAAGGTTTTCGCCCACATTCTTCTGAAACGGATCTGCAACAACCTGCTAAGGCACCAAAGACCGGAGTAATCTGAATTCACTCCTGGCAAGTCCACAATAGACCGTATCCTATCGCTTCGAATCACTGTATAACGTCGTCGTGAGTTCGGTCGCGGGCTGCTCGCAGCCTTCATCAACCTCAAGAAGGAGAATCGTTGGTGGAGATCCAGAGACTTTGAGGAATTCCGACACGGATTATTGGATTAAGAGCAAGCCTATACACTGGTGCCGAAAGTGCTGTAAAGTGTGGTGAGAGCCTGTCGAGTTTCTTCCCCGTGAACTCAGGATTAAGGCTGTGTCCTTGCACCAACACTTTTCAACATTTGCATGGACTGGATAATTGGCAGAGCTACTTTCCAA
>NW_020868637.1:611386-613886 GCF_003789085.1 Penaeus vannamei | reverse complement strand
GCTCATAATCAGACTTGGAAGTTCAACCAATGATTTAATAAATTCTGACAAAAATGCTTAGCAATTTCTCACAAGCATTGTTAAAAAAAAAAAAAAAATCTAAAACAAAAAATAATATCTTTTGTTTTTGTTTTTTTTCTAATATATAAAAGGGGCTGTAATTCTAAGCAGAAATAGGGTTCTCTTATATATATTTTTCAATATTCTTATTTGCAGGTGAAGGATTAGACCATGGTTTGGTTCTGTGGTTTCCGGGACCAAGGAGCTTTACAGGAGAAGATAGCTGCGAGTTGCACATTCATGGAGGATCAGCAGTAGTTACAGCTGTCTTCTCCAGTCTTAGTGCCTTGCAAGGATTCCATCCAGCAAAACCAGGTTTGTAGATAGTTTGTTTTTTGCTTTCTTAATCACTTCCAAAAAAAATTTCACCTTCAGTAAATATAAATTTTTATTTGCTTTATTTTCAGGTGACTTCACAAAAAGAGCATTTTATAATGGCAAGTTAGACCTTACTGCTGTAGAAGGGTTAGGAGATCTCATCCATGCTGAAACTGAAGCACAAAGGAAACAGGCTTTCAGACAGATGGAAGGTGCTTTAGCAAAGTTGTACATGGGTTGGAGGGATGCTCTCCTTTTTTGTCGTGCAAATCTGGAAGCCTACATAGATTTCAGTGAAGATGAAAATATTGAGGTGAGTGTTTTTTCTTTTTCCTTTTACTTTTTACTTTAATTAAGTTTGAAACTCCACCTAAGGAGAATGAAACATTGTGTTAATAACAATTTGTTTTCAATAATCATTGATTAATGCTTTCATTAATGAACAGGGTCTTGGGTGTTATTAAATAGATTAATTGATGTCACTTTAATATTAATCCTGATATTTTCCTTTGCACCAGTAGGATGGGGTTGTAGCAGAGGTGGAAGAAAAGATATTCAAACTCATAGGGGAAATGAGAAAACATCTGGCAGACGAAAGACGAGGTGAAAGACTGAGAAGTGGTCTTCACCTAGCGATCCTTGGTCGACCAAACACTGGAAAGAGCAGCTTCCTTAATGCTCTTGTACAAAGACCTGCAGCCATAGTCTCTCCCATTCCTGGTAAGATATTGTATTTCTTTGCAAATTTTTGTATGATGGCAAGTAATGGCAGTTACACCGTGGATATTTTGTTGTCTAGAATTTGGTGAAAAGTATGTTAAATTCAGTGCATTATGACTCTCAGTTGCTTAGTATTTAATAGATAATCCTTTTTTATGAGATCACAGTTCTGTTACTTTAATTTGACAGGGACTACCCGAGATATTGTAGAAACTTCACTGGACCTTGGTGGTTACCCTGTAGTTATCAGTGATACTGCAGGACTCCGTAAGACTGATGACATCATTGAGAGTGAAGGTATTGAAAGAGCATTGGAAAGAGCTAAACAGGCTGATGTTGCTGTGATTTTACTAGAAGCTACAGAAATTCTAAATTTGGTGAAAGCAGGACTGTTTGAGTGGGAATCATTTTTAAAACATTACTTCATAGATATTGGAATATTTAGTGAAAATAATTCCCACATACCCAACTATGAGTTAGAGTGGGTTGAAAAGAAAAATTATGTTATTTTGATAAACAAAATTGATTTAGTAACAGATCATGACAGGCAGGTTATTGAACATGTCTTGAGTGATGTATGTTGCATATTATCTCTTAAAACTCATGAAGGATTTGAGTCATCGCTTCACAAACTGAAAGAAATATGTGCTTCTCAGTGTGAGGTAGGAACTGAAGAGAATCCAGTACTTACATCAGCAAGACACAGAACTCACATTATATCGAGTTTGAATGCCCTTCTAACTATTGTTGGATCTGATAGTCAAAGACGAGGAGGCAGTAACAAGTTCCATGATGTTTATAAATCAAATGAGAAGAGATCAAGTATAACCCCAAAAGGAAGTTCCTTTCACATTTCCTTTGAAGATCTGGATTCTAAAAATCTTCTTCACTCAGAAGAGACACTGTTGTTAGCAGCTCACCATCTTCAAAGGGCTACCAATAGCCTTGGTCAGGTTACAGGTCAAGTGACCACAGAGGATGTTCTTGATCAGATATTTAGTGCATTCTGTATAGGAAAGTAATTTTATATATTGTTATTTATGACTAAAACATCATAAGTATTTGGTATGTTTTTATTCCTCAGGCTTTTTGTAATTTGTCATGAACACTCATTTAATTACAAGTCACACTACCATTTTTTACTTTCCCCAAAGTGAAATAAAGAACTTGCTAGAAAGTACACTGAATTATCAAATATTTGATTTAAAAATAATGTATAAAGTTTTGATATTTGAGGATTCAAGTCTTGGATCATGGGTGGGTTTGTTCTTTTTTACCATTACATTATTTTTTTTCCACCCAACATTCCTGTCAGGTGATGTATGGCTTAAAACATAATAGAAAAAATTAAACTATCTGTTGGATACTGATTTGATGGTATTAAAGAAAAATTTAAATGTAA
>NW_020868637.1:588886-601386 GCF_003789085.1 Penaeus vannamei | reverse complement strand
GAGTGATTCGAGTGTGGCCTATTCGTAGGCGGATGAGGGCGGTTTCCCAACGTCTGTTCTGATGGTATGGAGCTGACCAAGAAGTGATCGAAGGTTTTATATTTTGAAGTTTGTTGGTGTACAGATCTGACTAGAAAGATTGCCATCGGTTGTAAAGGAAAGATTTGAAATGGGGGTAGCTGTCAGTGGCTGGGATGCGTGAAAAGCGGGGTTGGTAAATTGTGGGTAAGGTAGCAGATCGTGCCAAGTTATCTGCTTTTTCGTTGCCGGGAATTCCGATATGGTTGGGTATCCAGCAAAAATTTACGGCTTCCTGTAATGTAGACAGGTAGCACAGCTGGTCTTGTATTTTATGGACTGTGGGGTTGGCAGGGTGAATGGATTTTATGAGTGATATTGAGTTGCGTGAGTCAGTGAGGATGGTGAAGGATGAGGAAGAGATAGAAGACACGTTGTAGTGCAAAGAGGATAGCATTTAGTTCTGTTATAAGGACGCTCGATTCAAGTGGTAGAGGGAAACTGTATCTGCGAGAGGGAAAGACCGGCAAAACCAGCTCCAGAGGTGTATTTTGAGCCGTCAGTGTAGACATGAGTACTGGAGGAGTGGCTAGAGATCTGTACAAGGAAATGTGTGAGGAGGGCAGAAGGCGGAATATTTGACTTTGGTAAGTCAGGGAATATAGCAGAGCAATTACAAGAGGTAGGTATTAGCCAGGGAAGGAAGGTTTGGATAGAAAGAGGAAAATTCGGAGATGAATAAAGGATGAATGGGAAAGAAGAGCACCCATACGAACAGGGAAAGTAACAGGTAAACGTGGAGAGGAAGAGAAGATATGAAGAAGTGGTTGAGGGATAGTTAGCTTGGAGAGAAAATTGGTGAAAGCGAGCATAACTTCTTAAGAGGCAGCAGAGCGCGACGTCTAGAGAGGGATGGTGGTCCTGATTCAGCGTATAAGCCCCCAGCTGGAGATGATCGGAAGGCTCCTAGAGCTAAGCGGAGACCGCAATGGTGGATAGGATCAAGGAGAGTGAGAGAAGAGAGGCAGAGGCAGAAGAATATATGTGACAACTGTAGTCAAGGGTGGAGAGGATTAGGGTAATATGGAGATGAAGTGGTGTTTTGCGGTCTGACCCCCAGGATAGGATTAGTGGGGGAGGGTTTGTAGGAGTCGAGGCAATTGGCGGCTTTTTCTCAGTTGAAAGGATATGATTCCCGCAAAGATATCTTGAAGTCAAAATAACTCCAGAACTTGCCGAAGTCGGGATTGGATAGGGGTATATAAAGGAGATTGGGGTTGGGAGCCTATACATGAACGAGAGAAAATGATGGAGAAAGTTTTCGAGGTAAGAAAGCTGGTTGGTAGCCCAGGAGAGCTGATGTTATCAAACTGGTAAGTTGATGGAAAACTTTTATGAGGCCAGAGGCGAAATGGCTAGATCATCTAATACAGTTGATGAACGAGTAATGGTAAGCGGAAACTAGTCCGTTTACAGCTATGAGGAACAGTGTGGTGTCAGTACACTGCCTTGTGGACACCCTCAAATTGAGAAAAGAGGGGAGTGAGAGGGCATTCGACACGGAAGGTACGGTCAAGAGGAAGGTTTTATATAAAAAACACCATGGTTTTACGTATTTCCGTGGAGATATAGCTGTTGTAGTATTGGTGCCACCAGTAGTATCATAGCTTTCCAGATCGAAAAAGATAGCTAATACTGACTCACGGCGTGCAAATGCTGATGTGATTAATGTTTCTACATCCGCCAGTGGTTCAGCTGTGCTTTTGCCGCGACGAAATCCGAATTGACTTAGTGAAATCAGTTAGTGGTATTCTAGGTACCACATTAATCTGAAATTTATAATTTCCATTAATTGGGCCTTCATGGGTGTTGCGGTAGGACTCAAGTGCATTATAGATCTCAGAAGAAGAAAAGGGTGCATTGTAAGGTTCAGTGGATGACAGGGAGGAGATATGAGTGCGCTCTTTGCCTGACTCCAAGAAAGAGAAATGAGGAGAAAGATGAGAGCCACTACTGGCGGCTAAAAAAAGCACCAATTTCAGTAGCTACTTGAAGAGGGTCAGGGATGAGGTTATTGTGAATATGGAGGACGAGGGCAGGATGAGGAGGATGTTTTCCGGATAATTTATGGATCCGCCGCCAGAATGCAGAGATTGGTTTGGGGGGTGTTATGGAGGATACATAGTTTTGCCAGCTATTTGTCATGGAGTTACGGATTGTACAGCGAAGGTGGGCTGATGCTTTTTTAAAGGATATGAAGGCTGTTGTCTTGTGTCGGTAGCTATTCCAAGCTGCGCGCTTCAGACGGAGCGTTTTCGTACATTCAAGGTTCCACCATGGAACACATTTTGAGGTGTCCGATCGGAGGTTGGGGATGGTTATATAGGCTGTATTTAGAACGTTAGTTGCGAAGTATTGGAACATTTCTGAGATGGTAGAGAATGGTGATGGAGGAAGTTCAAGAGTAGATAGAGAGGTAAAGGTATTCCAGTCTGCTCTGCCAAAGCACCAGCGAGGGGGATTTGGGAGTGGGAGATAGGATGCAGAAGAAATAAAAATTGGGAAGTGATCACTAGAGTGAAAGTTGTTTAGGACAGACCAGTGAAAGTCTATATGAAGGATAGGAGAGAGGGATCTAGGCATGAAAAAGATTGAGTGCGTAGGTCGAAATGAGTGGGACTGTTGGAATTTAAGAGGATAAGGTCAGTTTTAGCCAGAAATTGTTCTGAGGAGCGACCCCTGGTATTGATAATAGAGTCACCCCAGAGAGTATGGCGACAGTTAAAGTCTCCAACTATTAGGAAAGGTGGTTAGGAAAAGAAGGATCTTTTATGGGGAGGTAAAGAGGAGATGAGATAGGTAAGGCGTGAAGTAGGAAAAGACATGGGAGGAGTGGATATTGGAATGTCTGGATTTAGGATGGAAAAAGGATTTCATTAGGAGATACGGGAATTAGAGATGGAAAGTTGAGGAGCAGGGGAAGGTGGTGCTGTAGATGTATAGACCACTAGGGTAGAGTGGATGGGAGTGGACTGATGTAAGGTACTGGAGTAAGTAGTGACTGAAAACCTCTTCGTCGTGCTTCTTGTCTGGCCTCTCGTAGAGCGAGGCCTAGTTTGAATCTGAGAGTTGCTACTTCACTCTCGAATTTGTAGGCTGTGCAGCCTTTATAGGATACATTGTGAGGTCCACCACAATTAGCACATGTACGTGATTGTGCAGGGCAGGTTGAGCACATAGTGGGCACATAGTAACCTGGTTGAGCACACAGTGGGCAGTGGGCTGTGGACCGACAGTGCATTACAGGGTTGTCAAAACACTCACGCTTATTGACAGGGTGGGGGTTGATATGGTCTAACTGGGGAAGAAACCCCTCCTAAAAAATCTTTATGGGGAAGGTCATGTCTACGAAAGGTAATCTTGGCAATATTGCTGCTGGACTTACAATTGCCTCTGGGGGGAATAGAGTAGCATTATACTGATTCAGCACCATATTCAGTGAGGTAACCAAGCTTTTCCGTAGACAGGGCAATCAGTTGAGGAGAGGGAAAGAGTTCCAGTACATGTATTAAGGGAGGGGTGAGGTAGAACAGGTATGGGATTGCCAGTGAAGTCAACCAGGGTAGATGGTGCTTTGGTTTGAGTCTCAGATGTAACTGTGATAAAGCGTGAGCGATCAGGACGACTGTGGCAGAGAACTTTACCAACTTGATTTTGGAGGCATTGTTGAAAGAGTAGGATATTATCTGAGTGAGAGGCTGTTGGGGGAACTATAAAGGATCGGTCCCGTTTAGCTGTCTAAACAGATTATTCAAAGAGTTTGAGACGGGAGGAGGAGGGAAGTGGTGTGAGGTGAGGTTCTTATTTATGGGAGTGTGGACGATAGGTTGAGAGTGTACTAGGAGGAAGGGGTTTAGATATAGTTCTGCCTCTCTAATTGTTGTATTATTAGATTTTCCGCCGGTCGCACGCACTTTATTATAATATGAGTCTAGCCTACTTCTTTTTTAGGATCTATACGTAGTTTGTATCTAGTATATTTTCGCTCTATCTTCTGATTAGTAGTTCTTAAATGTTGTATACTTTATTGCTGTTACGCTATATAACCTGGCTAATATAGCTTGATCATTATACGTCTGCAGAGATATGCTTTTCTCTTCTAGACCCTCTAGTGTGCTCGGTCCTACGGCTTTACCAGTTAATTTCTATGGACAGCGCGATTTTAAGGTTCTTTGACGGTCACTGATTAGGTCTTAGTTTTAGCTTATACTAATTTTGTAAGTGTTCTGTCTGTATTTAACTTTTTAAATACGGCACATAATTATTACCAGACATTTTGTTAACCTCAACTTTTCTCCAATTGTTCCAGTATATTTTTGTCGTAGCTTCTAGAGAACAATTTAAAAGTTTACTTCCTCTTATTATTAAGTCACTCTGTTTTATTTAAAACCCTATATATTATCTAAGTTTCTACAGTCCCTCTACATATAAACAACCCTTATTTCTGATCTGGTCGTCTAATCCCTTACTTTTATTTTCGGATTTGTTCTACTACACTCCTTTTTTTTATTTCTAACTGGATTTTGACTACTATTTACTATTATTTAGACTTGTTTTAATCTAATTGATATATTGGTATCTAGTTGGGATGTACTTCATTAATTTAACTTTAAGTTAGTTTTCAATTTTTTAGTTGCTGGTGGCTCTTTATTATTCCTTTCTAGGTTATTGTTTCTATATTTGTTTTTAGTTATTATAGTTGTGTTTCTCTTTCTTGTCTAGTCGTTGATTATTTCCTCATCTTATTTTCCTATCATCACTTCCATTGTCATAGTTTACTTATTCTTACTTTTCGAAAAATTATTCTGTTTTATAGTCTGTGTTAGTAAGTGGTGTTTCCCTCTATCTAGTTTTTTTTGTACTATTTTCTTTGCACATATTTTAATTGATCTTCTTTTCATTTCTTAGAGACTTCTTAGGCCTATAACACAAGATCCTTATAATCATTCCTTACTACTTCACTACCACTAATTTATTCTATTGTATATAATTTATAACTCATACATTAATTATTTTTTACTCGGTATCTTATTATAACAAATTATACTATCTTTGCTTTATTTATATTTTTCTTACTCTTTATATTATTTATTGACTTCTATTAATTTCTTTCTTTTATTGTATCTTTGATTTAGTCTTTAATTATGATCATCTCTTTTACACAAATACTATTTTTTATCCTTACAGTTCTTGATCTAGTTTCCAGTCTTTGTCCGTCTTTTTTTATTCTCCTTTTTTATCCTTTTTAATTTTCTTTATTTATTAGAATGTGAATAATTGGATTGCTCAGAATAGTGGATGGAAAATGTTGGGAGTGAGGATGGGAAATCTTCTAAGGGTTGAGTTGTTTCCTGGGTAGATGATTCAGAATTGGTTAAGTTGGTAGTATGTGTAGAGGAGGGAGGTGTACTAGTAGTGTTCTGAGCCGTGGTCAAAGAGGACTCAGGGGTCAGTAAACTAGAGGAGTTAGATTCAGACAGGCTAGTTGATTTTTGTTCATGCTCTTTTAATACTGCACTGCCTTTTTAAGAGACACAATATGCTTTGGTAAATTATGAACTTTTATTTTTTCCATCGAAGTGTGGGTATACTATGCTTATCCCCACGCACACACCACTTTCTTGAAAACATCATAAATATATAAAGGAAAAAATACACAGTCAAGAGAACATTACTTTAATTACAAACTATTTACAATGTATTTCCTGGGTCCTTATTACTGAATAATGTATTCTCTGGGCCAGTCAAAAACTTTGGGGAAATTCTTTACTTCTTCTTCACTATAGTGGTCTAGACGCTTAGGAACTGGTCTGAGCTGGCGAATTTGACCAGAAATGTTCTGCAAAATGCTGTCAGGTATCTGTGAATAAAAGAAATATATATCATCACAGGGCAGCTTTTCAAAATTAAAAAACGTACGAAATTTAGTACATATTTCTAAAATTGCTACTGCTTAATATGTCTATCTATGATCTAGCCTTTCAGCCTGCATTCTTGCACATTGCAACAAAGTTACACTGAAGTTAAAATTTCAAAATTCATTTCAGGCGATTCTCCTAGGCTTTCCTATGCAACCATTTCTACTCCTTAACTGTATTAAATGCCATGCAATTTCCCATATTCACATCTTCAAGTTCCTGAATTTTCAAGGTCATGCTATGTCACATAGTAGATGACACAGGGATAATACCATCATTAAAAATATATATAAATATATATACAAATAAACCTATCAAAACAAATCTCTGTGAGATAAGAGAGTTTTAATGATCAAGAAATTATATTTTTTTATATCTACATGAATACTAGTGTTATCCTTTTCTTTGACAGTTCTGAGCAGGAAATTTTGCACAAAACACCCTACAGCCTGGCCCTGTCTCCAGCAATTTTCACCAGAAACAGAAAGGACTTAAGGAGTGGGAACAGATATTAAGTTGGTAATGATGTGTGAAATGAGAGAATAAATATCTGTCAAGAAGTGCATCCAATGCCTAAATATACATAGTAACATGCAAAATTAGCTTTAAAGACTGCAGTAGTAAAGTATAAAGTTTCTCTATAAGACTATCATGATAATCTTTTATTACTAAAACAGATATACACTACTTTAAGAAAGATATCTTTAGAGTCCATGAAATTATGGGTTTATATAAATCCAGATTCTCTGCAGTATATGCTTCCCTTACCTTATCATCTGGGAATATGTGTAGCCTTGCGATCCTCCCTCTTCTAAGCAAGTTTTTACTCAACTGGTTGTAGACGGCTTTTCGGAGAACCTTTATAAAAATAAGAAAAGATATTTTATTTCCATTTCTGAGTATTATGTATCAAAGCAATTTCATGTACATCATAACCTCATAGGCCAAATCTCTACCAGTGTGGGGTCCTTCTGGTGCAGCTCCCAAGCCAGTGTCCATGATGCTCCTCCTGGGTACCCTGTATGGTGGAAGTACACACGCTTTTCCCACTCTATCCCAGGCATGGCAATGTCACGGGAGTTTATGACAACAACATGATCTCCACAGTCATCTGGGTAATTAAAATAATTGTAATATAAGAATGATGCAGTGAAATAAACACTCAATGCAATAAATAAAACAAGCATGTCTTATATCACAAAAAAAGTGAGAGAGAAAGAAGAAATTTTGTTTGAATAAGAAATAGAAACAAAACATTTCCAGAGACAGAAATTTTATTTATTTAATGAGGTAAATATTCAGAATACATTCGCATGACAATATTGGTATCGATGGATTCCTTTCACCCTCTTCTAGCTAATTATATAGACAATATACTGTAGAAACCCTCTACTACCCATAATCTAGGCCCCAATAGCAGGGCATGGATGGTTCCAAGGATATTGTTAGGTAAAATATTAATAATATAAAGAGAATTGGTCAATGTATAATCAAATTCAGGGGGCCTCACCCTGGACAACAAAGACTCCATCACACATGTATGACAGGATAGAGCATAGGACAGAATTGGCATCAGGCAACCCCACATGTCAGACATGTGCTCTACCCTACTGTGATTCTTCCACTGCAGGGGTTGGGTGGCAGTATTCCCAGAAAAGGGTAGGGGGCACAGCCCTCTGCACCAGACAATATAGTTACTAATTCTGTGTGTATTATTCATATTTTACCCTGCAATTTTCCTGGTACTTTTTATGTCCTCTCCTGCTATCGGATCCAAGAGTGCGAGGGTTTGGAAGGGTTGGCCAGTAGAGGGTGAGAAGAATCTATCAATACTAATATTGTCATGACTGATCACGTGAAGGTATTCTTAATATTCACCCTAAATGGAATGGGAAAAAAAAATACACAAATCTCTCCATAAAACTTACTTAGGGGATGATAAATAGGTTTTGTGCTCCCTGTAAGATAGTCCTTGATTTTATTGGCTGTATGGAATGGATTTTGCCACTTAGCATCATATAAAATACCACACCCAAATGTGGCCATTGCTGTTGGAAAAAAAAAGAGAACACTCATTACAACACATAAATGTTACACAAAAAAAAAAAAAAAAAAAAAAAAAAAAAAAATATATATTATATATATATATATTATATTATATATATAATATATATATATATATATATATATATATATATATATATAATATGATTTACAAGACAATACTACCAATTTTTACAAAGAAACAATCTTCTCTTCATTACAAAACTTGAGTTTACCATATTCATATATTAAGAAAATGAATGTAGCATAATGTCCTATACGTGCTTACTAATCACTGCACCATTTCTTCTCTGCTGCTTCATGAACAATTATAGCTCCACATAATGGATCATGATTTTGGTATTACTGAATTCCTCTCACTATCTTGTTTCCAAAAATTTTTAAATTATTGCACGGAAACCCACAAACCCCACATTCTTTGCCCCAATAGCAGAGGAGGGCATGAAAGGTACCAGGGAAATTCTGGGGTAAAATGTAAATAATATACACTGAATCTGTCACTATGTTGTCTAATGCAGGGGGGTGTGCTGTGCAATTGGGGACGAATTCCCCCCATTGGAGGCTTGCATGGGGTACAGCCCCCTGCATTAGACAATATACTAACTGATTCTGTGCATATCTACATTTTACCCTGCAATTTCCCTGATACCGTCCATACCTTCCCCTACTATCAGGGCCAAGAGTTGGGGGGTTCCACGGAATAAGACCTATACATTTGCACTGTAGACGGTGAGAAGAATCCAACGATACTGAAATCGTCGCGACCCTTTATGCGCTACTCTTAATGCTACTCTTTGCCAATACCGTATTATTGTTTACAGAAGTATGAGCATGTAATATCTTACGCAAGTCGGCAAAGGCCTTACAATTAATATGGTACTTCTCAATCTTCAAAGATTACGTACCGTTGAAATGTCAGAGTGCGGGCGTTCGCACAAACACCTATTAACTATATATGGCCATATCTACGCCATGTGTTCTGTACAACTCTTTGAACTATTCAAGTATGGAAATTTACCTGTACTCTTTTTGCAGCAGACATGACTATTCCACCCTTCTGCCTCCTCTTGCTGTGTTTACATGCACATCATAAAGGATAGAACGAGGAAAGGGAAACAAAAGAAGGCGCTACGAAGAGGATCCTAAACTTTAAACAGCTTCTTGCTGAGGAAAGGCATCCGAGAGTACATATGTTATCAAAATTAGATATGCAATTCAGTTCTATGTGATAAGCTATCAGAAAATGTATGATATTGATGGGGAAAATGCATTGATTTTGCTAGCTGAGAATGTTTCTAAGGATTATTACACATGTCAGTGTCTTAAAACATGTTGACAATGTGACGTTACTGTTATCACCTCATAAATTTAACACATGAGTCTACGATTTTATTTCTCATAAAACACGCAACTCAAGGCTACAAGAGAATTTTGAGAACACAGGGGATTCAATTCTAGTAAAGCGATTCACAAAATCTTGCAAGGGGAATCAACATGCAGCATTACTATTCTAGCGCTGCTCCCGCTAGATCTCCAATTTGCATTTATCTAGTATTAGAGGAACAGTATTGAATATCTAGCAAGAATTTTGATACATTAGAATTGTCAATAGACTTCTTTATATAAAATATTAGCTTAAAATAAAACTGTAAATGCTAAAGGCTTTAGGAAGAAAGCTAAAGGAAAAGAAATTATAAAATTACCAGCAACATTTCCTCCCCAAATGGCAGTCGGGTCGTATTCCATCAACTTCAGTCAAGATCAATTCAAAGATGAAATACAAATTACACCAATATAGTATGGTCCGCTTCATGAAAACCCTAAAGTTAGATAGGCCTCCTGAATATCACAAGCACTGAAATATGTTAAGACATTCACATATTTTAATGTTATTCAAAGCACGACTGTTAATGATTCATATTTGGCATAGTTTTTGTTCCAGAAAAAATAGTATCGCACATACGGTACTTATGATATCTTGTGACATTTTTGCATGATGCTGCATATGGTATTAGAAATTTATTAAATTGTCAAGAGATTTGTTACATCACAAAACATGACACAGATCAATTAGTGCTTCTATTTATGCAGTGAAGATGTCTGCAATTTCTTTCCTAACTATTGGAGAAAAATCGAGACCAGAAGACAATTCATTGTGTGACTAAAGGGTAGTTATTAAAAATTACCATTGTTGTTTATTTGCCATTATATCTATATATATTTAATTAATTTCTGGGTCGGATCACGTACAAGATTCTTCGCCTCAACCCATCGTCCTCTCAGCAGTACCTCGGCAGCAGAACCGGGCAGTCTCACCACGACATAGGAAGCTGATATATCACTTCACTATTATAGACATGCTGGGATATACTTTTTTAATCCGTTGCTAATCCTGTGACTTATTTATGTAAATGGTATTATATATATATAAAAAGACAAAATACTTAGTCGAAATCTAGCGAGATAGCAGTCTAGCGCGAGTAGCGGATCCCGGATGACAACACTGCCGCGGAGACACAAAGGATCCAATCCCACAGGATCGGCCGCGCCAATCGCCAGCCGTTGTCGTCGAGCGAAGGAAGGGTAAAGTATTCTTTGAATATTAGTTGATTTTGAAGTTCATGTCGTTTGATTTCATGTCGTAGTTAATACTGGAAATTAATGAGGTGCTGGGGAATACTTTTAGTTGTTCTCTGTGTCGGGTCTTTTGTGCAGTAAGGTTACAGAGGTAGAATATGGGGATGTGGGCTATGGATGTTCGGAGGATGTTTTGTTTACGAATGAATATGTATTGAAAGAAGAATAAGTTGACAATACGGTGTTTACATGGGGTTATACAGCGGTTGTATAGAGGTAGGGAATAGAGTCCCGGGAATGGGATGTTACCATGGGAAACCGCTAATTCAGACAATTACAGGATTCTATGCTGTGTTTGGAACTTGCTCAGCCAGACAACTTGTCAAGACCAACAGGATAACGAGGCCACCGAGCACTTCATTGCCAATAATGCAGCCAGCTCGGAAGTAGACATAGAGCGTCTACTTTACATGTCATGAAAGTTAAATCCAGATTAAAGTTTTAATCCAAATCACCATACTTGCACAGAAGCTGTAAGACACACTGCCAGACGCACAAGTTAATGCGATTAATTATTATATGTTGATAATGAGACGTTTGCTACAGAGAATAAATTGAACACATATATGGTAGTATTTTATCATTAAGATATGTATTTGTGCCACTACAAATAAAATATGTAAATGGCTTCAGAAACCCTTCAAACTTTATAGTCAGCTGAACTAAAGGTGTCAAACAAAAGGTACTCACAACATCAATATATATTCGAGGGAGAGTTTTCTCCGAGAGGACTGAGAGCTCTTTCTCGTGGGTGATCAGGGGGCACGGGGTACGGTAGTTCTTCAGGATGTTGCTGGTGAGGAATATGATAAGAAATTTCCATGTAGTTTTAAAGTCATTGTGATATAAAGATTGAGGAAATTTGTTATTATAAGATTTTTTTTTTTAGTCTATTGATATCTTAACATAAGTTGGGAGTGTTTTTTTAACCTGGATATAACATTGCCTTTCTGAATCTGTAAACTCCAGAATTCTCTGTGGAATCTTCTTTTCATTTTTCTTTTCATAGTTGAGAGTTATAACTGCATTTTGAGTATCCCACAACTTAGAAGAATATTTGTTGATAAATTTTCATATACATCTTTGACATGAAAATATCAGATTTTGTTTTATTATTGCCTATAATAAACATTGATAGCAACTCAACCACAATCTTTTCTATGAAGTTGATCACATCATTACGTATCGATACATGCTTGGTAGCTCATTCTGTGCATGTGTAAGATTTAATTTTGAGCTTAAAAGTTAATGCTGGTCCAGAGGTGCATCAAAAGTTTATCCCCGACACTGCCATTGCAAATGCACACTAATCTGGATTAAACTTTGATACTGGATAAACTCTTATGGCACCTACGTAAGATGCCCATAACTATTTTATCATATCAGTATCTTTATTTTACATGGTGCATAAGTTTTGTAACGTCTCCAATGCATAGATAACCCAGTCTGGAATCGAGGCCCTATATGGAAAATAATATATGTATATATATTATATACTTGTATATGTACATGTATATATATGTATATAAATATGTATATATATGTGAATATATATATATATATATAGTGTGTATATGTATATAGATGTGTATGTATATAGATGTGTATATGTAGATGTGTATATGTATATAGATGTGTATAGATATATATGTGTATATGTATATAGATATGTAATAGTATATATATGTGTTTTTAATGTATATGTATGTATATATATATTTATATATATATATGTGTATTTATTATATATGTATGTATATTAATATATAATGTAGTATTATTATATATATGTATGTATATTAA
>NW_020868637.1:572137-579637 GCF_003789085.1 Penaeus vannamei | reverse complement strand
ACAGAAATGGGCGGAGCTTATAGGCCTGTCTCGCCTCGGATCACGAGACAGCTTTTGGTGTTAAGTGGCGTCTCGTGATACCCTTATTGCCACCGGAAAAGATGCCTAAAGATAAAGGACACTGATATAGTTTTAGTTTCACATGGTGTAATGGTAAAAGAAAAGTTTTGCCTGTGATGTACAGAATGACAAAAATAGAACACATTTCATAGCAACTTAATGATAAGAAAGTTTTGCAACACGTGATACTTTGGTATGCATTTATGGAAATATTTTTGGTGTTATTGGAAATGCAACCCCACACCTAATATTACGAATCTGACCTTACCTTGTGGTAAAACACATCATTCTATGATAGTTTTCTTCTATACCATTTTCCTTGCAAATTGATAATAACTTAATAATAACAAAGTTATGAGGTATCTCAATATTTTTTAAATCGCCACTCGATATCAATAGATGCAAACAAATAAAGGAAAAAGATTGCGGAAACGACAGCCTAAGTTCATTTGCTGCTCCTAAGTTTCAGTTCTTTGTTGCCATGAATACCGAGGTGAAAACAATGTTTCCTGGAGGGTGTAGAGGGGCAGAGCCCACCATCAACCCTCCTCTCAGGCAATTGGGCACACCCAGTCATGATAATGTAGATTGATTGATAGATTTTTTGACGTGGACTTTATCTCTGGCGAGTGCATCCATACTGTAAAGAATTACCCAAACTAATGATACTGTCCTAAAGAAGTCCATGGTGATCAGGTGGGGTCCAGGGGCAGAGCCACTAATAGGGAAATATAGTGATCAGGTGTGGTCTTGGGGCAAAACTTCCAGGATTGGAATGTTCATGGTTCATACAGCAATGTTTGTGGTTTCCCAGGAATCCATTACCATTACTTTCACTTATATCATTTGCAATTGAAAACAATTGATCATGCATAAAATGCTGTTGATAACTGAAACAAGAAAAAATAATTGCAAGGTTAGATGGCTGTGTGAAACTAAAAACTTACGAAAGGAATTCTTGACTCAGAGTTCACAATAAGCAGTATGTATTTAATGTCAGTTCAAATATTAATGATTAAGATCATTATTACTTTTGTTATTATCTTTGGTAAAGCTTTGGATGGCACTACCACATCTGCTACTACTGTAGGGGTGATAGTCACAACCTCCATCAAACTTCCACTTCATGCATTTTGGCCGTTTACTATCAAATAAAGAATCAGTCCAAATGTTATTTTATAAATATATATGGGGTGTATATCAATTAGCTTTTGTCTGAGCATGTCAGATGGGATTACAATAGACATTACAATGTTATTGGGTTAGATTTAAGGGGCTAGGTCCTCCATCATAGACATTGGTGGATTTGTAAAGAACACCACGAGTGTGATTAAGTAAAAAGACAGTATTTTTAAAGTTGCTAAGGGTGCCTTCTAACTTTAACCAATGTATCTCATAATAAACTTTATTGAGCCACAGGAATTTACTTTTTTTTTTACTTCTTTTGTTTATACATTTAAAAACTATATCATCATTTTATTTTTTTTATAAATGTTACAATTGTAATCTTTTAGAAGTCCACAACATATCCATTTACAGCAAACTTCACTAATACCAGTATGATAACTACATTAGGCATATCAAATGCTAATAATCTTTTTCTTTGCAGAATTAAAGATGGTTACTGTACAAGTACCTGCAGCGTATGGCTACTGTGTTCTTGTAGCTGTATTCTCCATATTTGTATTAATATGGAAAGGTGTGAAGGTAAATATATTACCTGATTATTGTATCATTATCGTTGACAATAATGAGTTTTTACACATCACAGAATGCATTAGAATCTGTACCTGACCTGACCACAAGTTTATTTTATTTTATTTACTTTTGAACACAAGCACAAACACAATCACGTGAACACAAAAATGACATCCATTTCATTTTTTTGTCTGATGAGGAACTCGAGAAGAGTTCGAAATGTCACGCTTATTCTCAATTCTCATTGTGTCTTATTTACTTTTGTTTTTCTTTGTAATGATTTATGTTTTTACATTTATCAGGTTGGCGGTGCCCGCAAGAAGTACAAGGTTTCTTACCCTACAATGTACAGCAAGGATAATGATATCTTTAACTGTTACCAGCGTGCCCACCAGAACACGTAAGTTACAACTACTGAGGCTTTGGAACAACAAAATCATCTCTATCTTAAACTTTTTTTCTTCTTCACCACTTGGTTCTATAGCATATCTTATCTTTATCACCTGTTATATCTCTTTCTTATTGTCTTTGTTAGATAAAGCTCTGTGTCCTACCCAATCTATACTACATAGTTTATGCATTTCCTCTATGTGTTAACAGAAACTTAATTTCTCTTCAGGAAACTAAATCTTTCTTTGCATTATGGTTCAATATTGGGTGCAATAATTGTATTTATATTGATAATATAAATTCATGCTCTGACTTTTAATTTCAGACTTGAGAACTACCCGCAATTTCTTGTACTTCTCTTTTTCGGAGGTTTATATAACCCCATTGTGTGTGCCGTTGGTGGTGCTATATGGTGTGTAGCACGTATTGTTTATGCCTTGGGATATTACACTGGAGGTAAACTATTATAATCTTTATTTTGGGGGGACTCTTGCATATGTAATATTTTTGTCAATATTATCATTAATATTATTATTATTATGGTTTTAGGTTCTTTATCATCATTATTATCATGGCTATTATTATTTTTTTTTTTTTTTTTTTTTTTTTTTTTTTTGCCTTTTTTTTGTGTGTGGGGGGGGTCATTACCAAAATGGTTCCCTGAATTAAGTTATTGATATTATTATTAGAATTAATAGTAATGATAAAAGCAGCAATATTAGAAAGGATGTAATTATAAACTTACAGATATGGCTGAACAATTAACTTTTATTCAAGATCACATTTTCTTAATATTGTTGTAATTATTATTATTATTATTATTATTATTATTATTATTATTATTATCATCATTATTATTATTATTATTATTATTATAATTTTTATTATTATTATTACTTTTTACATACTTTGCTACAAGCTGTCATCCATATCAAATCAGTAGAATTATCAAGTTATAAATCTCTTAGGCTGGTATTTCAGAGAATGAACTATAAATTGTCATAGGAGGAGTGGGACTAGTCTAGTCAGCATCTAGATTAACAGTGATTTAGAGATGTTAATGTTTGCCAAGTCCTCTGGATGGGATTTTTTTCATCTTGATTATACAGTGCAGAAAAAAATGAGACAGCTCAGAGCAGCCTTCTCATGATATGTAAAGATGTAAAATATTCATTTAGCTACTCTCAGTCATAAAAAACATGTGAATTTAGGATGTGATAGTTATTAACGAGACACACTAAGAGACTGCTTTTGGATACAGGGTTGTTCACGAAGACAGGCAGGCACACACAGAATACTAAGGTTCCAGCCAGTTGAATTGAAATTTGGATAGGTTGCATAAAAGTACTCGTCAGCCACTTGAATTTTATCCTTTTATTTTATTAAGGTAGTATATTTATACATTTCAAATTATAGGTATGTAGGACTAGATACAGTTGAACCATAATCATGGCAACAAATGTAGAAAAGGTATGAATGAGAATTAATATCTTAACAGTCCAAGAGATGTATTTAACCAGTTTCAAATATATTTCCCAGCCTGCTGGAGCGCAGGCTGGGAACGGGGACTACCCGTCTCGCCTGCGCTCTGGTGGCCGCCAGCCCAGAGTGAAGCTTGTGGGGGAAAGCCCTCGGGAACCCCACAGGTGGATGATGGGGCACGCAGCCCGCCACCCCCTTTTATATGGGGCAGCGTCGGTGGGGGTGGCAGAGGTGGCATCCACCCGGAGCGACTGCCAGAGGCTGAACCTCAGGCGGGAAGTTAGGGTGGGGGCTTGGAACGTCCGTTCTTTGCGTCAGGATGATCGGTTGCCTCTACTGTCGAGGGAACTGGGGAGGCTGAGAGTTGAGGTGGCTGCTCTCTCGGAGGTGAGGAGGCCTGGCAGCGGCATGACCTGTGTAGGTGGCTACACCTATTACTGGTCGGGCCGCAGCGATGGCCACCATCTCCAGGGAGTAGCCATTGCCGTCTCCAGCAGACTCCAGCCCTCGGTAGTAGAGGTTACTCCTGTTGATGAGCGTATAATGGTATTGAAATTGAAGCTTTCTTTTGGCTTCATGTCTCTTATTGCTGTGTACGCTCCTACCGATGTTTATAAACTTGACGTGAAAGAGATGTTCTACGCCAAACTTACATCTGTGGCAGACAGATGTCCCCGACGAGATATTCGCATTGTTCTGGGCGACTTCAATGCGGTATCTGGCTGTGATCGAGCTGGCTATGAGATGTCTGTCGGTCCCCATGGTTCAGGAGCTGATGCCGGTAGCGAGAATAGCCTCCTTTTCCAGGACTTTGCTAGGTACCAGAAATTGAGGATTTCTGGCTCCTGGTACCAGCGCCCAGACCCACATCGCTGGACATGGTACAGTGATGCGGGTAACGCAGCCAAGGAGATCGACCACATACTTGTTAGCACTCGTTGGAGGATCCTTCAGAATTGCAGGGTGTACAGGAGTGCTGAGTTCTGTGGTACTGACCATAGATTGGTTGTGGCTACCCTCCGGGTCCACTTCAAAACCCCCCAGCGGTCAAATGATCACCCTAGGGTGTTTCATTTGGACAGGCTGAGGGAGGGGGAGTGTGCCTGCGGGTTTGCTGAGGCAATCTCTGATCGTTTCGCAGTGCTTGGCAGTCTGACAGACCCTGTTCTTCTGTGGGATACCTTTCAGCGTGAAACGCTTGATGCAGCTCAAGATACGATTGGTGTACGCCCGAGAGCAGTACAGAATTCCATCTCGCGGGAGACACTGGAAGCCACAGATGCATGTCGTGCGGCTCGTCTGACAGGGGATCGGGAATTGCACCGTTCTCATGTGCGCAGAACTCGGTCCCTGTTAAGAAGAGACAAGGAACAGTTTATTAGGAGTCTTGCAGAGGAGGTAGAAGGCCATTTCTTAGTAAATGACCTTCGTCCTGCATACCAAGCCCTGAGAAAGCTGAACTCCAAGCCCTCTTCACAGGTGACAGCAGTTCGCTCAGTAAGTGGTCAGATCGTTTCAGATCCTGTTGCGGTGCGGGGACGTTGGGCTGAGTATTTTGAGCACCTGTACCAGGTTGACCCACCAACAGTTAACTTGGATGTGGGTAGTGTCGAGATCCCGCTGCCGGATCCACCTATCAGTGAGGACCCTCCCTCCCTAACTGAAGTTAGAGGGGCGATTTCCAAGCTGAAGAGTGGTAATGCAGCTGGTATCTGCGGCATACCAGCTGAACTGTTAAAGGTTGGTGGTGAACCTATGGCACGGGGGTTACATGCTGTCCTGGCTGCCATCTGGCAGTCCGGTTCCGTTCCTCCTGACCTGTTGAGGGGTGTGGTCATCCCTCTCTGGAAGGGGAAGGGGGACCGTTGGGACTGCAGCAATCACCGAGGCATCACACTGCTCAGTGTACCAGGCAAGGTTCTCGCCCACATCCTTCTGAGACGTATCAGAGACCATCTACTGAGGCACCAGAGACTGGAGCAATCCGGATTCACTCCTGGTAAGTCCACAATAGACCGTATCCTCGCGCTTCGAGTCATTGTAGAGCGCCGTCGTGAGTTCGGGCGTGGGCTGCTCACAGCCTACATCGACCTCAAGAAGGCGTTCGATACGGTGCATCGGGAGTCACTTTGGGAGATCCTGAGGCTGAGAGGAATACCAACAAGGATTATTGGACTAATAACAAGCCTGTATACTGGTACTGAAAGTGCTGTAAAGTGTGGTGGGGGCCTGTCGAGCTTCTTTCCTGTTAGTTCAGGAGTGAGGCAAGGCTGTGTCCTTGCACCAACTCTTTTCAACACTTGCATGGACTGGATACTGGGCAGAGCTACTGTTCAAAATCATTGTGGGGCAACGCTAGGCAATATCAAGGTTACAGACCTTGACTTTGCTGATGACGTTGCCATTCTATCTGAGTCTTTGGAAACCCTAGTGGCGGCTCTGGATGCATTTAGCAATGAAGTGAAGCCCCTGGGTCTAGAGGTCTCCTGGACCAAGACCAAGGTCCAGGAATTTGGGGACTTGATAGGAGAACCTGTTCAGTCGGTACGTGCTTGCGGCGAGGACATTGAAGTCACAGAGAGCTTTACATACCTTGGTAGTGTAGTTCGTAACTCTGGGCTGTCAGACCATGAAGTCAGCAGACGGATTGGCCTGGCAGCAGGGGTCATGAACTCTCTCAACAAGAGTATTTGGAGATGTCGGTACCTGTGCAGAAGGACCAAGCTTCGGGTTTTCAAGGCCCTGATAATGCCAGTTTTGCTATACGGTAGCGAAACCTGGACATTGTCCTGTGCCTTGGAGGCTCGTCTTGAAGCCTTTTGCAATAGGTCCTTGCGCCAGATCATGGGGTACTGTTGGCGGGACCATGTGTCCAACCAACGGTTGCACCGTGAGACTGGCACAAGCCCTGTTATCTGCACAATCCGTGATCGCCAACTCAGGCTATATGGCCACCTGGCTCGCTTTCCTCAGGATGATCTTGCCCATCAGGTCGTCTCTATTCGAGACAACCCTGGGTGGAGGAGGCCTTTGGGACGACCGAGGAAGTCATGGCTTGGGCAGATCGACCAAACCTGCCATGAAGAACTAGAGATGGGCCGAGTCCCTGCCTGGCACCTAGCCATGAGGGATCCTCGTAGGTGGAAGCGAAGGGTGGATGCAGCTATGCGCCCCCGTCGGCGTCAGCCCCCAAGATGATGATGATGAAATATATTTCTGATGAAGATATATTTGAAATTGGTCAAATACATTTCTTGTAATGTGAAGATTTTCATTCTCATTCATACCTTTTCAACTAGGTACTGCTACCATTAATTTTTGTGGTTTTAGTATTGTTAGTAGTAATACTTATGTATAAAGTTTGGTTTGAATGACTCACAAACTCAAAAAGTTCTCATGTTATTTTAAACTAGCTGAAAACTAATAAATGGGGCAAATAGTTGTAGATTAAATGGCAAGAGGTAGGCCTAATATCAAAGAGTAGTTCTTAATATTACTTAGCAGAATTATTCTTTCTCATTAGAGTCATATCTTTTTCACACTTCACTCTTGTTGACAGTAGTACAACTGGTGCTTGAAAATGTGGGTGTGTTTATTTAAAATAATTTGGTCACTGGAAAACATCTGTCTCCCTGTTACTTTATTTAGGTGTTCTAGAGTAAATCTTTGTTTTGCCCATATAGTATTGTGTTTTAATTCAGTATTGTGTTTTAATTCTGTGTTGTAGAAATTGTGTAAACCATCCGTACATTTCATTCTTGTGATAAGGAAATAATGTAATTCTTTATTCCAGATCCCAAGAAACGCATGGGTGGCGCCTTTGGCTACCTCGGTCTGATAGCCATGCTTTACTGCACTGTCCGTTTTGCT